>OOFG01063263.1:0-16958 GCA_900323295.1 Molva molva | reverse complement strand
CCAATCGAATTTTGATAATTGATTAATCTGTTGTTATTTGCAGCCCTAGTGTGTGTGTCTGTACTTGTCTGTGTGTGTCCATGCATGTGTGTGTGTGTCTCCGTACGTGTATGTGTTTGTGTGTATGTGTCCATGCATGCGTGTGTGTGTCCATAAGTACATGTGTGTGTGAGTGTGTGTGTTCATGCATGCATGTGTGTGTGTCGTTTTGTGCGCGTGTGTCCATGCACGTGTGTGTGTGTGTCCATGCATATGTGTGTGTGTTAGTGAGGGCTGAGCTGTCTTCACCTCCAAATCCAAAACTGAAATATAATTTAAGACAATGGAAGCATAGATCGATGCTTTGTCAGGATTCATTATATTCTTCTACACTTATCTGAACTTATGAAAAGCGAAAGACAAGAGTTAAACAATTTAAAGGTTGAAATACTATCGACATATTGCACAAAGCCACGGTACTTCTTCAAAGAATTATCTGAACAAATGTAGCTGCTATGGTGTTCATTTTTATCTCATTTCTGACTCAAAGTCAATTTTAGAATTTATATTTATGAGTCACTGAAATGGTGTGGAGAGGTGCTGGCGGGGGTTATTCTAGGTTTTGTTTGGGTACATGTTTTATCCGTTCTAAATTACATTTGGTAAGCACATCACATAACCATGTGATGTGAATATGAATGCGGAGTCCTGGTATTTCTTGTTTGTGTCTTGCGCTAATTATATGTTTCTATTGCCCACACACACAAACACACGTCAAAGCTGTAGTGCTCTCTGTGACGGCCTTTCATCCCAAAGAGCATTTGTGTTTTAACATTCATGCTTGAATTGTCTATTCTCTTTTTTTTTGGGGGGGGGAAATAACTGATAATTTTTCTGTTGTTTTTGTGTTCCTCTTCAGGGGATTGTAGTGGTTGCTTTGGGTTGCGGTTGATGCTGTGTTTACCAGCGCCTGGCAGAGGGAGAACACTGGTGGGGACCAGCAGAACTTATTCTTCTGCTGCGGAGCTCCCTGCGGCCGGGGCTGCTGTCAATACTTTACATGGAATGAACAGGAAGGGTGAGATCAATTCTCTTTGTTTCCCTGCTCCTCATATTGGATTTTCAGTCTGCCCTCCCCCGGGAATAGAACTGTACTGAAATATTTCTCGGTTTTACTCTCAGGACATTGTTTTTTTTTATTGTAAAATTTGTAGACTTTTTTGGCGGGGGAAAGCAAGCGTAACTCGCTATACTGTGGCTGGCCTGAAGCCTTTCAAACCTTCAAAGAAGACTAGCACTATGCAGTAACACAGATGTGGACGACTTGGACAGGGATTCCGTATCGTATATCATCGTCGTTGGACTTTCATGTAAAGAAATAGACCGTGTGGGAGTAATAAGCTGCAAGGCAAGGCAAGTTTATTTATATAGAACTCTTTCAACACAAATGTCATTCAGCGAAATCCAATTTTAAAGACATTTGAAGGCCAATCACGAAAAACTATCAAAGATGATCATTCAATAGAGAAATGTAATATAGAAGTATAAGGAAGTAAAATAACAATATAATGCCAGTGCAGACAGAAGTGTTTTTTTTATAATAATCTGCAGAAAGATAAAATAAAAGAGCTTAACCTGCAACAGTGGATCTCATTGCACATGAGCCTTGTTTTACCAAACATAAATATGTGGTGTTGCTTATGATGCACATAGAGCTCCTCAACACTCTAGTCGACAGACATGCTTTTAATGATCCAAAGATGAAACAGGTTGCGACCTGAATACAGAAAAAGTCCTCAAAATCAATGAAGATCAGCTCGATGGACCGCCTTACATGCGTCATAACGAGAGAGTAATGTAAATGTATGTCTTCCATGCCAATAAAGCCCTGTAAATATTGAGAGAGACGTGATGTGTTTTTGAGACGGGGGATAATGAGAGTGAGGTCATTGAGCGTTGCTGCGGAGTCATTTCCTGCCGCGTGGAAACGAGGCAGCGACCGGACGAGGACTGCTGTTCCTATTTTTTTCGGTTTTGTCCTGTCTTGGAAAAGATCTGCATAATTTGTTCCCAAGGTAAAAAGAGAAAAGAGGTGGCAGAGGTTTGACTGCAGTGGTTCTGGCCCGGGGGGACCCTGTGTCCACACGTCAGACTAACATAATATAAAAATATATAAAGATCAGTAAATCGGCCAGCCTACAGCGTCATTCAGACACATATGTGTTCATGGCTAATGCCTTTCTATGTCTTGCACTGAATCCTACGATGACATAAAACATATACAGCTGTAAAATCTGTAATTTTCCACCTGCTGATCACAAATTGAGCAACATAATTATATACCGTCCTCAATTTTGCCTTCCGGGAATCCCCAGAATTAAAACCCTTTATTTGGTTTCTAAAAATGCTACCTTGGGATCAGATACATTTCATGAGGTTTTTTTTTATAAAACATTTTAAAATGACAAACCCTCATACTTCAGTTAACATGGATTCACCAGCTGTTATTGGAAGCGACACACGCTACATCTGCCGTCCCTCATTTCAACATAGTTTTCTTTCCATTACCCAGACGTGCCAGTACTGTGCACTCCTTATTTGTTCGGGGAAAACAGCTGGCTCAGTGGTGTATACATTCATTATGGCTCACGCATAGATTTACTGATTCACTCTCCACCGCAACCATCCACAACACACACACAGACACCGAGAGACCCACATGTACATGCATGCATGCACACGCACGCACACACACAAATGCACACACATAAGTCTCAAAACCTCACACAGACACACACACACACACACACAGCAGACACACATGCACACACACGTTTTCTGCAGGCATGTCAGTTATACAACAGACACGTTTACATCTATTGCTTCTGCTCACATGTTTGTTTCTGTGGAGAAAACACCGGGGGTGAGTGTTACTGGGGGGATCCATTCCCATGTTTCATCTCCTGCTAATACTCTTCATGGACCAGGGCTGTCCCACGCAGAGCCTTCAGGCAGACCACTGGAGATCAACATACTAGGAACTATAGCCTCAGCATTTAGAGGTGAATGCAGGGCCTGAGAGTCGGTCTGTCAAAAGACAACAGACACATAATAATAATACTAATAAAACATTTTATCTGTATAGGGCTTTTCTAGATACTCAAAGACACTTTACAACAAGACAAAATCACAACTGAATATCAATAAAAGGTTGCATTAAAATATTTAAAAGCACAACAATTCAAAGGCAGAAAGAGGTACAGAGTGGTGAGGAGAGTTAGATGTAAAAAGCTATTTAAAAAAAGTGAGGTTTTCAACGATAGGAGAGTGGTGGAGTCACGCATTTAAGATACATCTCATTAATGAGCAGATAGGGGTGCAAGGACTACCATATACAAAACTTTTATATTTCCAAACTAGTATGTTTTGGAGTACCTTTGTTGTATGTGCTACATACAACAATGAACGTTTTTGCAATTGATACAACAATTGAAAATGTCTACTGTCATAGAACTCCATTGTATTTGCAAACATATGCTTTTGCAATCTTCACAATATTTTGCACACATTTCTACAGGGGAGCATGTATTGGATCCTCAATATCAGCATATATAACCGAGCAGCCTAATTTGGGTTCAAATATTATTTTTGACCTACCTTTTATAGTACTTAAATGTAACCTAACATTAGCCAATCACAAACTCTTTCAGTTATAGCCCCACCCTCCAGTTGTCATTATTGCTGATCACACACACATGTAAGATCTCTCAACAACAAACACTCAAACACAAGCTACAAAAACCTCTAGCAGCTATAAAGACTAAGGTAAGGATTCAATTTCAAATATTAAAAAATGTTGTGTTCATATGAGGCGCAAAGTGTGTCCTGTGTTCCTGTAGAGGCAGTCAAAGTCGTGTTGACATGAGCAAGGTTTAATGTGATGTGTAACTACTGAAGCTGGATTGCAAGCTACCCAAACCATGTTACACTGTCTTCCAAACGCCAGGAATAGTTGTGCTTAAGGGCACCAAACATTTTGTTTTGAATTAACTGATGATATGTTATGTTATTTTATCTTGATCTTCCATGATTTAAAAAATCTGGTCTGTGCCAGGCTTAAAGTAGCATTGTGTAAGATTGATCCCCTCCCAGTTAGTAGGCGGGAGACTTTCAGAATTCCAAACACAATAACAAGAGTTCTGTACACTCTCACTGGCTGTGCAACTGTGTGATGCTAACTAGCGTAGCTCGACTGGCAGGGTGGCGTGAGTGGGAGGGGTTTTGGGAGTGTCGATAGCAAGATTCTTGTTAACAAAAAGCGGTAGGGGCTGGCCTGCATTTTCTATTTGTAGACTATATCAGTAATAGGATGTGATTTTATGCAAATTAATTTATTATATTGCCTCATTAGACCACACGCTATTAAAGCTAACATTATTACCTCATTGGCCCACACATTCGAAGTGCTAACACCAGTTCTGACTAGTTTCTGCTTCTACACATAGTGGCAAAGACAACACCATATAAAGTGTGAATCATGAACCACATCATGAACCACCTCCAGAGTGCATGTCCGTTTACCTTGTATCTCTGAATAAACAACGTGTTCAACCTTAACCACTCTTCAAGTCATACCTAGTCCCGAAACCACGTTACCTGAGGCATCAAAATTACGCTTTGTCAGATTTGATTGATAACATTATTGAAATCACTATATATCAGCATTGACTACAGATATGTCCAGGTCATTTTAAGCTACGAGCTAGTTTAAATGTAACACATTGTGACTTTAAAACTACTAGTGCTATCCAATGGTAGATGTACAATGTACTGTTCTGGTAGAAATATAATTTAAATATGTTTTTAAATGTTAATTGCTATTCCTATAGTCTCAAGCCGTGTGCCATGTTTTCTAACCACAGGCCAACATGTGCAAATTGAACTTGCATCCTCTCAGATTGGTTCTGTTTCGATGGAAAGTCGATCCAGCAAGATGTATCCAGGGGCGCTGTTCCAAAATGTATTTCATCTAGTAGGCATGCAAGAATAATTCCCAATTATGGGAATTATGGGAACTCGGCATTATGTTTCAGTTGTGATTCACTTAATTTTCTGATGTAAATGTGTATGTCTGTCTGTTTGTCTGTCTATTTCTCATGTGACTTCATTGTGATATTGTGTCTGTAAAGTAAAAGTTATATTTTCCTTTTTTTTGTATAAAAGTCTTACTTCTGCTCTATTCCAAATGTCCATTTCCAAACTCTGTGTTTAGGCCATTTTGAAGAAAGGGAGAAAGAAAGAACCATTGAAGGATTGGGGTTACATGCTGAATAACCCAATCTCAATCTTTGGGTTCAATTAGATGCCTCTTTAACAATGAAACACATGACCTGAGTAGTTTCCCTTAAGAAAAGTCCCAACCAGCCAATGTCTGCTTCTAACTTCCTTCGGAGCGATTTTAACTGCCGCACAAAGCAGCGTGGAGAGGCCAACTTGTCATGTGACCGTAACATTCTTTCATGATAATTCTGTCATAGGGCCTCAAGATTAATGTGAGGGGATTATTCTTCATTTCATTGTGTACATGCGCACTCACAAGTACCATTCGTATAATTTTTGAACTTGCGCACTCACTTATTACCATCCTCTTATTATGCAATGCACAGAGGTGATTTTTCTTGATTGCCAGCACTAACTACAGCCTGGGAAGCCTGAAGCCAAAGTAGGCCTTCTAGTGCTGGCAATTCATCTCAGTCTAAGGTGTAGCAACAGGCTTTTTTTTTCATTTCTTGACAATACCTATATCCATTTGTCTTTTCCTTTGAAAAATGCTGTGATTTGTAGTTATATATGGCTACACCCTATATTTCTATTTGATGATCTTATCTTTGACAATCAAATACTGATATGCTAATATGTTAATTTACAACCTCAATACAGATCATTTACTTTTGGAAAACTTTGAAAAAAATCATCTACATTCATAGACGTATGTGTCAGTATACTGTGTGATTAACGTGCGTAGATGTAAGCTACCGAATCATAAACTATGTAATGTGTCAGCTATTAACATTACAGTGATGAAGATGCTTTTATGAAATATTATGATAATATAAAAGAGCATAATGAGAAATTATGTTTAACAAATGCAACAGGATAGCTCCATGATCGAAAATAAACAATAAGACGCCATGGCACCAAAGTTAGGCATCCATCTTCCAACGCAAGACAGACAATATCAGATAGTCCTATACGATAACTATGAAGAAACCTAAGGACTCAAAATCCCCCCAAAACTCCCGCTATCACGCCAGCATTGTCCTTTACCACCAGCACAGTTAAGTACATCATTTGGTTTGTTTTTTTGGGTCACACATGAATGTGATTTCTATCTGCGCTGAAGGCGCCGCTGGAGAAATCCCCCTCTGTTGGAGAGGCGTCGGAGAGCCGTGTTGGAAATCCTCATTTACTCACCGCGGCGCTTCGGTCATTAGCTTCCCATTAGATGCAGCGGCACACCGGGCCAGAGAGTAGCTGAGGCCGAACTCGCTATGTGCAGCCTGAGCGAGCAGAACCAGGCCCGCTACGTGCTCCCTGAGCGAGCAGAACCAGGCCCGCTACGTGCTCCCTGAGCTCCCGTTCAGAACTCGCGGTTAAAATCCAATTCTCTCCTTGTGCTGCTCTTTACTTTAGAGAAGGGAAATATTGGCCGTTGGGCACCAGCCTCGCTTTGTTAATATTGAAATACTGTGTGGATGATTATTTTTCTATATATCATCATATATATGCAAGTAGTATCCGTCAGGGTTTATATTCTCCGTTGCCATGAAAAGTAAGCCGTTTTTAGTTTTTCTTTTCTGGTTTGCTTCCTGGATGGGTTTGAAATGATAGGCAGAATGTTGCGTCAGGATGTTCAAGAGTTAATGAATGTGGGAAACGCTTCTCCGGTTAGGGTTCGATCTTACATTCTTTGAGAATGTTAATCAGCAACTGTTCAAGTATTTGTGTGCCCTTTTGTTCCAACAGAACATCTTGATTCAGGATGAACTGCAAGTCTTGATATCTTTTATGTGGTGGCAGTTAACTCTATAAGTAATGTATATGTGTGATCCACTTAATCTTTTTTATTAAAATAGCCACTTTCCACAACTTGACACAACCAAATAAATTCTGCTGTACAGGAAGTTATGTTTGATTTGTATTTACTTTAATGTTGAATAGGTAGAAATGTATCTTACATGGTGAAAAAGTTTTTTCTGTTGGCGCAGTCAATATCCTAACTTCACAAATCAAGAGCAGCATAATTAAAATGTCATTTTTATTCCTTTTTATGAGCTATAATGAAACTAAATTCAATCGAATGACGAAAAATTGCACAATAAATGGATTGCCCATGCTGTATCATGCTTTACACGGTTTATGTATATACTCGTCTCCTTGGTAGAATAAAACGTAAATGCGTTTGTATTCTAGTGTATATACTCAAAGCAGCACACCCTGATGCACACATTAATCTGTTAAAGTTGTATGGATTAATCCGATGGTGATTTAAACAAGGGGTATCTCTGTGGATTCATTACCACTCTAAATATGAATTGTGGCGTTCTCATGCCAGCTTCAATGTCCATATGATTACACTGATATCGCTGAGATAATCGTTATGGAGATTAACCCGTCGACTTTGCTCATGACTGTTTCAGAGCCTATATTAAGTGCAGGATATTTGCATGATATGAACCCTGTTTGTGCTTGACTGTCACTATTAAATCCTCAGGAAAAGAACTTGAAATCCACAGACTTTTAAGAGGCTTTTATTTTAATCAAACAATAAGACCAGAGCAAATGTTTTATTAAATCTTAACATTGCTTTCATAATAATGGCTTACATTTAAAATGACAGTGCAAACACAAAAAACGATTGCAGGTCCATTGAAGTAAGAGTGCATGCACAGGAATTATTTATTAGAATACTATTCTCTGTGATCCCTGCTTAGACCTTTTCCATATGCCAAATATGTCATATTCCATGTCTGAAGAATGACCACAGGTAATTACTATGGGAGAAATGCTGGCCAGTGTTAAATACTGTAATCCTGGCCACATATCAATCAGGAAAATGCCCACCTCCCTGAAGTTGCTTCGGGAATGCATTTGTCTAATTTAGATGAATACATTATTAGATTATAAATGACGGTGATCCGAGTCCTCATATTCTGGTCAAGGAACAGAATAGGTTTTGAGGACATATGTTAGCTTTGTGGAATGTGTGTTAACTTTGAAGATGTTTGCTAGCTTTGCGAATGTGTTCTAGCTTTGAGGATGTGTGATGGCTGCAGGAGTGTGTGCTAGCGTTTAGGATGCTTGCTAGCCTCCAGGGAGGTGTGTTAGCTTTGAGGGTGAATGCCAGCTTCCAGAAATGTGTGCTAGCGTCCAGAGGTGTGCTAACTTGGAAGATAAGCCATATGAATTGAAGTAAAGACAAGGATGTTTCTTCTATAAGCATATTTCTAGTGTAAAACTCTGTAACTCTCTAATTCTATTATTGATCAACACACAACACACATTTTGTGTATTTCAACTCTCTTTTTGTTTATTTATCTTTTTTTACTTTATTAGGCCGTTGCTTTCATTTTATGTTGATGATTTCTACTTCCTTTTGGTAAAACTCTGGAAGATACGTTCCAAAGCTCCTTCTTGCATCTTACAGGAGAAACATTGTGGAAGTGAGTCAACCCAACCCAATGGATGTGATGTGCAGCTAGAGAAAG
Source organism: Molva molva (assembly GCA_900323295.1). Taxonomy (NCBI): domain Eukaryota; kingdom Metazoa; phylum Chordata; class Actinopteri; order Gadiformes; family Lotidae; genus Molva; species Molva molva. Next base: position 8,211 of record OOFG01063263.1, on the reverse strand, counting down.
CTTGAGCCGCCGAGGCTCTCGTAGTGCTATTTAAAATCTGTGTTGGTAGGAACCTGTTTGGATTAATAGCCAACAGTGGACATGAATTGGACCCAGGGGACATTGAAGAATCCATGTGGGTCAATTCCAACAGTGATTCCTCTTATTTATGTACCAGGGCCAATGGCCCTGCTCAATTTAAATACTTTTGGTAGAAGTCTCTCAGTTAAGTGCACCGCTGGGTGACTCACTCAAAACATGAAGGCCTTTTTCTTTTTCTTTTTTTAGATTAATCTAGAACGATGGTTACATTTTTCATTAGGTTGCCTGTGTTCTGGCAGAACTGTCCATGACTAGAACAATGAGATTTGTCATTTGTGGAACCAGGGGGGCGGAGGTGGGGAGAAAAGGTCAAAACTGGAGCAGCCTGTCAGTCAATGCAAACACGCCCCCCAAATATAGTACTTCTGGCAGTAAAAATTTTAGCTTTCTGAACCGCTCTGAGTCATCGACATGTTGCTCAGCTACAGTCTAAAAGCATATGTATCGTCATGTTCAATGTGCTTGATAGTGTATAGGAAATATGTGCTTGTAGCTGCTTTGAGGGATATTTCCATTTAGCTAACATTTTAAAGATTTGTTTACTCCTACAAGGTCAAAATGTTCTGGAGGTGTGTGCATGCGTGTGTGTGATTCTTAAATTATTCAGGAAGAGAATAAAAGTATTTGTGTTTAATACACATGCACATGGAATATTCTCTGCGCTCATCCCGTGCAGTGCAGAGAGACAAACATGTGCCTCAGGCGACCCCGGTGAACTGGAGTGATTAGTGCTCTAGGGCTTGGTAATGTACCGCTAATCCTTCAAATGCACCAAAGTCTTTTTTTATATGTTCTGTACTTGTTTAGCTGAGTCTGTACTTGTATGGCTGATTCAGGGGTAGGTTGAGATAAGCCCTTTTGTTTCAAGTTCAGAGTACTCTCACTGGTTGTGGGAACATTCTGATGACAATGGGCCAATCGATGGGATTTATATTTCAGTTACCATACCACAGCGTTGTTAATTACTTGATCTGATTGGTCAATAACGATGCAAGGGTTTGCATTATTTTTCAATGAGAGGACACCTTTGCCTTTTAACAGTTCCAGATCAATGAGCTACAAATCGAACATTAACAACAACGGTCAAATACAACTGCTAAGTAGTAGTATTATTGGAAAATACTGTTATTCGGAGATCGTAATCAACCGTGCCCGGCTTTGTCACGTCATATGTTATTTTCCAACATCGGGACACCCTGTCATGATTTATCCTTACATCTAGATAGGCATTTATAAGGAATCAATCCCCAGTTTTCAATATACCCAGACTAAAGGTACCCCGTTTGATCTCCAAGGGCCGCAATCTACCGAGTGGCTCCTAATGGCACGTAACTGAATTCACCATTTGTCGCGTTGGTTAAAAGAGTCTGCTCAAGGCTAATTAGTAAATAATAGTGTCTTTAGAAGTAAACTTGTATTAGTCTAATTGTACTATTAATATGGAGATAATGTCAATGCTGTGCAAGGTATGTTTGGAGAATGTTGCCGTCTACACTCCAGTATTACCTGATGCGAACATCCTGTTGGCGCGACAACAATAGCACAGCTGTTCTTAGTATGCTGCTCAATTTGCTCCTGGCTCTTCTGGCATTTGTGTCACGTTGAGCCCTCTCTAACGTCATTGTGAAACAATAACTGTCGGTTGTTTTAAATTTTTTGAAAGTGCTTGTCTTTTCAGAAAGCCTATTTTCAGTTGGTAAGCACCGAGCGAGAACGGTGTAAAACGAGAAAGGACGACAACAAAGAGGTGTTTGTTCCCAGGTTCTCTTCCTAGCACTAAACCACAGCCATGCTAGTTGAAAAAAAGGCCATCAAAGGCAGGGCTAGGAACAGCTGAGTGGCCTGTGGCTGAACATTAAGCACACAGTGGGGCCGCACTTTGTAGTGGGAGGAGCACGGGCCCCTCAGTGAGGCAAGTGACATCCCAGCATGGTTCTGCCTCATAATGACTCCCCGGCTATCAAAAGCAACACATACTAGTTTATTTATATTCATAACGCCAGTCTGTTGGGGAATGTGTTGTGGACTGTGTGTGCCCTGTCTGTGCTCTGTATGTGTGGAATGTTTATTAATATTTTTCTCAACTGAAGTGAATTGGGTCTTATGAATTGATGTTTGTTTGCAGAAGATTAGGCTAATTTGTTAAGACTGTTTCCAGAAACGCACACACATTCTGTGGCTATATTGAAAGATTGATGCGATATTTTATGAAATCAGATTTGCCGTGTGTGTTAAAATGTTTGTGACTAATTTACTGCAGCTGGGCAACATTTACGATAATGAGGGGCGATATATACCTTTTATTTATAACCTTTTATAAATATATCTTTATTTGACTTTGTAACAATAATCAGTTCTTACTCATATCCAAAACAATTCTGATATAGGTGTGGAATAGATCTCCAACTGCACTATGGACTTCATACTTAATTATTTATTAGAAATCAACTGAATAAGACGTGTACCATTAGGATCTCGAAGTGGAATAAATATGCTTTACAGACAAGTCAGTGGCCGTTCAAATTAAAATGAAGGTAAGTAAGTAAAACTTTATTTTCAGGACTTTTTTAACAGAGGTTACAAAGTGCTTTAATTCAGCAAAGATACAGAAAAAAGGAAAACACAGACCCAAAGCACATTCAGAAAAATACATTCAAAAGCACATACAAACACAACGCACATATTAACACAGAAAGCATTCGGCAACCAGTCATCGCCCAGAGTAAAAAAACATTTAGTTGGCTAGCTATTGTTTCAACCTTGTTTACAAGGTTAGTCTATTAGGCAGTATTGAACTCTCCAAAGCAAAGAAATTGCGATACAAAATTAAACAATTAAATAAAGATATCCCTGCACATTCGATGCGCCTCACCTAATACTCATGTTCAGCACAGCATGCTAAACATGAGTATTAATGCATCTAATGGCCATCCCTTGTTCCCATTACCAATATGAAACTCAATAAATTAATTTACAGAGCCAAATATCCTTTGTGTAATGTGGACCCCAGGAAGCTAGCTGACAACAGTGTTTTCAGCTAATGGGATGTTTTAATAGACAATAAACTACACATCCAAAATTCCCATTACATTGTATTAACATGTAAATTGATTTGTGTGGAATCAAGTTTTTTCGACCCAAATTATGACCATATTTTGAATGCAAAAAATACATCTATCATACTAGTGGAACGAGTATTTTAGTTGAATGTAAAAGGAATACAGACTTGAAATAGGCTAGTGATGATAGCCTATATACCTAGGCTGGTATATGAAAAATAATCATAGAGGGACTAATTCTAAATGGACTATACATTGTTAGATTCAATTGAGTTTTTTCATGGCCTGGGATTAGACTGCTTTTTGTGGATGGACTCTTGTGTTGTAGTGCAGTCTGTGATCTGTAGGGCTTCCTGTGGTGTTAGAGGTCCACTTATTTCATCAGCGAGTTGGAGCCCTAGGAACCTGAAGCTCCTTACCATGTCCACTGCCCTAGTGCCCTAGTGCTGTGCAATAGAGGTGTGATTGCTCCTCTACTTCCTGAAATGGACCATCATCTCTTTAGTATGCTAACATGAATGGGGACATTTTGTTGTCCGGACACAATTCTGCCAGGTCTTTCATCTGCTCCTTGTGGGCCATCTTGCCATTATTAGTGTTTCGTACTGTGTTTCGTACTGCAGCGGTGACATCGTCAGAAAACTTAATGATGGTGTTGGAGGTTTGTCTGGCCACACATTCATGGCTGAACAGGGAGCAGAAAAGTGGGCTAAGCACACAGCCGTGGAGAAGCTGCAGTGATTAGGATTAGTGTTGGAGTGGGTAACATCACCTCCTATCTTCTCTACCAGAGGCCTCTCTTGCCCTAACATCATACCGTTGTACACACCACAGTGTTTAGTACCTTGTAAACCCAGCATGATGCCAACTTTAGACAAGATGATTTAATTAAATGCAAGTGCTGCAATCGACGAAGATAATCCTCGCGTCCATATGTTCTAGAAAATGAGCACAGATCGGAGCCCAACAGAGACGACCTTCTCTGTGGATCTGTTGTACTGGTACGGCACTAAAATGTGTGGAGGATATGGCTGTTAATGACAAACCACTCAAAGCTCTTCATGAGGACTGGAGGTGGCTTTATCGCACTCTGGGCATTTACGCAGGTTACAAGAGGTTTTTTTGGGCCATCGATTCTGATGGTGGCAGACTTAAAGCATCATGCAGCAGTTGAATGGGATGGCCCACCGCGATATTGAAGGTGTGACTGTACCCAGTGTAACCCATTACAGTCCTTGCCACACTTGTATGTCCACAACACACCAGCTGTGAAATATTCTCTCTTATGAAGTGGTAGCACGTAAGTCAACATTATTTATTCAGGTTTTTAAATAATACAGAATGCCACCTGAGATATAAGATATGCATCATGGATGATCTGCAGTAAAACGATCAATAATGCCTTTGATTTCTGTCCATTTATGCTCTATGTCTTGACAGTCTTGGATAGAAACACTCGTGGTGCCAACACTATTTTGCATAGTACAGTTTGTTCCCAAGGATACCTGGTAAAGCATAAATATTCATGCATGAAGAAAAAAAAATAGTGTGACAACACTAGTGGCAGACCCCAAATGGAGATACACTTGCAGAATTCTAATCGTAAAATAAAATGTATATGAGAATGTATTCAAGAGGCAGCAGAGATGACCTGATGTCCAGGCTGTTCTAAGGTGGCGTCTCGTCAAGGACCGAGCAGGCCCAACACAGGCAGCATCTGTCCCCGTGGCGATGGGCAAAAAAGTATCTTGGAGATCGTTAACAACCAGACAAACAGGTGTTACTGAGATTATCTTGTTGTCCTCCAGCCTCAAATCATACCTGGACTGCCCTCCACGCCATACCTTGTGGACCACAGTGGGAAAACCAATTCAGAATGCTAGCATGGAACTAGGGGGTGGCTATAGGAATAGTATAGGAATCTGCAGTTTTTCCCACCACTATAGAAGTAGCGGGGGTGGTGGTAGTTGTAAAGGGATAGCTGTAAAGGGTTTTGTGTCTGTATGTCGCAGGTAAACCCTGTGGCTGTATGCCATTTCATAATTTACACCCATGGTCTACTGTGTTGTGTCTATTTCGTTCTCGTATATTACTGTTGGAAAATGTTTTGTTTTCTTCTTAGATTTAAGGCGATCCTGGGTATTTTAACCATTTGCCATTTGTGGCATTTCCAATTTTGGAGATGAAATTTTTAATTCACTGAGCAAAGGGAAATTGTAACCCACTTGCAGTGAACAAAAATAAAGGAATTCACTCAGGTGGGTTACTGGATAAATCAACCGTCCTCGTTTGCAAGTATTCCCCTGTCGCGTACTCGCGATAACGTTGCAAGAGTGTTCGTGATCAGGACACACTTTGAAAATGCAGTGCCTTTTTTAAAGTAATTTAGCCTTAATTTGTTTTATTAAAATCAAGTTTTTAACGTACGACTTACATACGTAACACGTAGAAAGCACACTTTCAAATACCGCTTCAGATCACTTTAATACACACATGGGCTGAGTAATAGTATGTATGGTAAATACAACAGTCCTGTAGATGGGATGTCTGCATCTTTCGTATTAGCAGAAACTGCCTAAAAAATATATATGAGAAAGAGAAAGAGAGAGATCTATATATCTCTCTATATCTCTATCTATATATGGTATATATATATATATCCTTAATGTCAGTATTAAAAAGGGCATGCATCCTGAATAAAAGATTGAAAATGTATAACAGTTGTTCTGCGGGAATTCTTTGTGTTTAATGCATTATCGTTGATGAATTTTGAAAAAGCTTCTGGCAAATACCATCAGTCAAACTATTACAGACAATATGGCCACTAGTGTTCATGTTCCACTTCTGATTATGAAATGCATTATTCAAACTGGAATATTGGATGAATTATTTGCTCAGCCTCCCACTGTTCTCTCAAGAAGAAATGTAATTTGTTTTAGTCATTCTTGATTCTGTTAGGAAACTTTTGACTAGAAATCATGGCGGAGATTTAAGTTTTATAAGAATTTGATCTTCACTAGTATTACTACTTAGTTATTTGGCAGACTTGCAGCTAATTCAGATACATGTATTTTAAGGAGCTGGTGGGGGTAAGGTCTCTTGCTCAAGGATGCATATAGGTATGCTGAAGACATTGGGAATTTTACCCAGTACCCGTCTGTTGGGTGTTAAACACTGTAGCCGCTACATTATCCAGCCCCAGATGTGTGGATTTATATATGGCAGTGTTCTCTTGAATGATACTTAATAGTGTGCATTCACGAGATTATTTTGTTAATTGTCTACTTTTTGTTTAATTTCTACCTTATCTTAGGTTTGACTTCCCTCTCTTTTACTGCTATTACTTATTCCATTTGTTATCCCCTTCTTCCAAACCAGTGTCGGTTTGTTTTTCGTGGAGAAAAGGTGGTTTGTAACATTTATGAAACTTTTTTGATACAATGTTTTTATCCCAAAAGACATTTCACCGCGACACAACACAAACCAGCCACACCGAGCTGCCAATCAGTCCCCGATATCTAATTATGTTCAAATCAAACGATACGAACACAATATTTATCTCCATCTTTGATTTTTAAATTGTGTTCTAGCATGCAATTATTTTGATGTGTGTCATTGGGCCGTCGGGTTTAATTGGTCTGCGTAAATACAAACCCGAGGAAAAAGAGTGATGTGTTGACTTGGAAACAACATTCCCCAGACGACAGACGACCTGGCACTAATGAAAGAAGGGAATCGGCCTTTGTGTATTTGCCTCCATTAACAAGAAAATCGAGCAGGCGTTCAGGATGGATAGGCAGAGTTGGGTTTTGTCTGGTATACTGTTGTTAACACAGCGTGTGCATGTGCGTTTGCGTGTGTGGATATTTAGACGGAGATAAGCGTATTTCCACATCAAAGGTTTATCGTGATTCGCATTTAGTTATGAACTTGGATTGAGACGGTCTAGACAGCCCTACTGAGGACGGAGCGGTCCCAGCGGACACAACGCTGAACAATCACACTGCTAAACACACCGGTTTACGTTCATTCAATCTATTACTTACTGTATTGCGGGTTGGCCCAGTGCGATTCAGATTTCCCCAGATATGAGGTTTTATTTTTCATCTCTGTGCTTGTGGTGTTAAAGTAGGAGCTCTGCTGCATATCAAATGGAAAGTGCGTGTACTCAACATGAACTCAACGCACTCGAGGTGAAGCGTGTGTTCCAGGTTTTCATTGTGTCCTTAGCCACTTCCTGTGCACAGTGAGCTGTCACTGATATTCAATTTTGTGGGAAATTTCCGGCTGGATATTAATTGCATTTCACCATCCTTAAAATATCTCCTTCATTCTTCATGAAAACGGGAATAAAATATTGAGAAGCCTCGCATGAGTTTGCAGGACCTCTCCTACTGTTTGCTGAACCGTGTCAATCATCTCCCTTAAACCCTCTTACATCATGTAAGAACATTACAATTTACTTTGAACTCTGTGCCATCAAAATATAGGGAACAAAACACTATAATGTATATTTATAAAACATCACAGTATTTTTTGCAAAATACTATATATTTTACCTCCCAATGCCATTATAATATGTACAAACATATTGTGATGGTATAGCACCAACCAAATGTCTGTTTCGCTGTACGAGAGTCTTTCCTATATGTATGCAATGAGACTGTGTTATTTGACACCTCATGGATAAATGCGTTACATAGATTTAAATAATTATAAACTCCTACTGTTCCTGTTTCTCCTTTGGGAAGATGGGAAACAAACGGATGTGGCCGAGGAACTGAATCCCAGCTCCATGCGATTGAGCACACAGCTATTCACAGGGATCAAGGGAAAGTCTGTGGTCTCCGCCAGGGAACAGTGGCAGCTGAACATCCCCAGCGCCAGGACATGAGACCGGGACCAGTGTGAGCCGCTTCCTCTCTAAGAAGGGATCAGGGAGCATGTTCAGAATAATAATGAATTATGCTGCTTTTGCAGAGCAGAGGATCTCCCTGGGTCTCCTTCTTTGCTCCTTCTCCTCCTTGAGTCTCCCCAGCCCTGGTCATGGGGAGGGAGGGAGGGAAGGTCT
>OOFG01063262.1:0-17844 GCA_900323295.1 Molva molva | reverse complement strand
ATGTTTGGAAATGGGGCAACAAACAAATAGTGTGTATGGAGAAGAAAGACAATCGACAAGCTAAGATAACCTAGCGAACACGGCTGTTGTTGCATGAAGGACGCAGGACCTACGTGTAGGGGAAGACCTCAAAGGAAGGTGAAGGACGCAGGACCTACGTGTAGGGGAAGACCTCAAAGTCCGGCGACGTGCCCGGAACCTGCCTCATGCCCATGGTGATGTTGTGGGCCAGCTCCCTGGCCTTCTCCAGCGCCGCCGTGAACTCCTGGGAGTTGGTCAGACTGGTGTGGTACGCCATGAACCGGGTGGCTGGCGGCGAGAACAAACGACACCGCTGTAAGCAGGCGAACCGACCCGAACTGACCCCCGATAAGAATGCAAATGATATGTCATCCCCGTGAGGACAGTGTTATGTTACTCACCTATGATTTCTCCATCCTCATCTCTCACGACAGCCTTGTCATACGCTCCAAGACCACTGTGGTGGGGGGGGGGAAATAAAATGTGTGTGTAAGTATGTTTGAATTTTAAAAGTTTCAGTTATTTATTTTGTTGTCCCTATACTTGAACAGTTCCTTTTAGAGTTCGCTTCATCCCATGAACAGTCGTTGTTGTTGTCTGTTGGCTGGGTTTCACTATACAGGCCTACAGGTCTCACAGTGTAACTCATTTCAGATCCAGCAGTCCTGCTATGTTAGAGCAGAGCTTCTGGGGGGAGACGGGACAGAGCCTGGGCCCGAAACCAAAAACTGAAAGGGCAGTTACTGAGATATTTGACCAAAGAGAAACTCAATTGCGGACGACGCTCTCAGAAGGGGATCCTATTAATCGTACTTCTACAGTGGCCAGTTTACTAGTGCTGGCCGAGTTTGTGTTTGCCAATCACGCGCTTACATGTCCCCACCTCCGGCGACAGGATTGGTCGAAACAAATATCAAGCGAAAAAAAGTGAAACCCTGTTTACCGCGATTGGAGCTTGTCTGTCTTATCAGACTACAGTGTAACTAACTCACCCCTTGGGACACTGCAGGTCCGGCCTGTTGCCCAGGAAGTCGGGGAGAAAGCGGTTGAATTGATCCACACTAGGCCTCACGACCCCATTTGCAGGGGCAGATATACACTTCCGTCCACAACGCCAGACAGCTGAGGGCAAAGAAGAAGAAGGGTTTAGGGCCTGCTCTGCTTTTGGGAAGCAGAAAATGGCCATATATGCATCCATGTGTTGTTGCTTGGATGTGGTACTAGAGGCCAAGATGTAAAGAACTCACATTCATTTGCGGAGCAGAAATTCCCAGCGTTTGGACCCAGGGTGTACAGCCGACAACACTTAGAACCGGGATTCAGCCAGTCGATAAAATCATCCACCCAGGAATTAGCAGGTACAGCCAAGTAGGACCTATTTGAGCACACCATCGGTTAGTGAGGTATTCCTTTTTCAGAGCCCTTGTACTCACGCATACAGTAAATATATCAAAGTATTCTTAAGAACCTACATATGAATGGAGTTTAAAGAGAAACTATCAGAGAGTCATTGAGACCTATGCATGTTTATTTTTCATTATGCACTTTAGTTTTGCATTCCATTTAAATTGCTTTCGCTATTGCCTATCAGCAACATATACAGCTCTAGAGTCTGACATTATGATACAGTTGCAGGAAGGAAGAATCGCTAACGCTAGTTATAATTACTTTCCCTTTCTCTACGGGAGGCCGGCAGCACTGGGAGCTTGGCCAGTCCTTTCGGGACAGAGAGTGCTTAACGACTATCCTCTGAATGTGTGCTTATGTGACAAAGTCGTGATAAAGGCTTATATAAAGACTTGTGTGTCTGACACAGGCCCCTAGTAGTTCAAACCGAAGAGCAGCATGGTTTGGTGCATCATTTAAATAATTATATTATTTAAGGTGATGGGCGATAACTAGCATGGCCCTAAAAGGAATGCTTTTCAATCCTATTCCCATAATGCAGTTGATCATTAACTGTTCTGAGCATATAAGAGGTGACTGAAGAGATAGCAGCGGGTTCAATGACCCGTGTCAGTGCATTAAAGCAACACAGATGACAGCATGTAGTAGAGGCCTACGGTGTCAGAACAGAGCAACATAACCGTTTTAATTAAGGGACAACTTTGGTATCCTCTGAGGCATTAAAAACATTCAAATCATAGGGATATTCTTATGCTCTAACACATTTTAGGGGACAATTTTCTTAAGTTTGCTCTGAGCCATTGTTAACATCCAAATGCAAGCCTGTGAATTACATAATGAACTAATTCTGTATAGATTGATAAAGATCTAAAATAACCCACTTACAGTTCAGGATATTCAGTGGCATACTGTATCTTCTGGGTGAGGGAGAACTGATCACAGCCCACGCTGGAACAAACTGCGTCCATGCCTTCAGCGCTGGTGAAGTTGAATCCCTTGGTGGTTACAAAGTAGGTTGGGATGCCCACCTCAAAGTACTTGTACAAGTATTTGAAATAATCCAGCATGTAGGAATCCTGTGGGCCCAAACAAAGCCATTTATAATGGGGTGATACGACTAGAAGGGTTTGTGAGCCATGAGTTAAGTTGAAACAGCTAACAGAGGTAGATTATGAGTCGAAGCAGCAATAACTTAAGCCTGCCTACCTGAGGCATGGCCAGCTCCTGATCCAGTCCAACCTTCACGTGGAACATCAAGAATATAGAGCAACAGAACATGACGACGAACACCACCATCTGTGGAGGGAACACAAAACGGTTGAAATCGTCTCCACTCAATAGTGTTCACTAATGCTTCTTCACTAAGTAGTCTCCACTTACTACTTCTGTAAAGCGCCTCTGAGATACTACTTTATCATGCGGTAGTAAAGTAAATGAACTGTAAAGTAGTAGTAGCAGACGGTAAAGTAGATGAATATTAGAGGAGGCTGGGACAAAGAATGTAACCCACATTTGCTGGTTATATTGTCGACACTATAGCATCCATTCATTGTTATCGTCCGAGCGCTGGCTCTTACCACCACGATCCTGGTGACCGAGTGCAGAAGGACGGGTGCGTAGTACTTCCTCATCAGGGGCAGCAGAAGGCCCTCGTTGGGCTTGGTGGAGCGGGGCGTTCCCACGGTGACGCAGCACGCCAGCTCGCAGCGGTTGTTGTCCTGGCGCCGGGCGTCCAGAGACAGCAGAGCCACGAAGGCGGTCATCTGGAGGAGGAAGTCCATCAGCACGGCCAGGGCGGCGTACAGAGCGAAGGACTTCACCGCCGGCATGGTGGACAGGGCCCCTGGGAGGGGTTGCGGTATAGGGACCACGGTTAGACGTGAACCCCCCTGTAGGAGAACCCTGAACGCACCACGCAGTGCCAACCCCCAACCCGTCATGACTACATCGTCCCTGGATGAGAACTCCGGAGTAAAAGCCACGTTTATCCGTAACTGTTTTTTGTGTTTCATTCATTTAATACTATTTCCATTGTTTCCATTGTTTTGAGCAGAAGGACAAACGATTGGCCTTCGGCATTAATGAAGCACTCTGATTCTGAACCTTAAGAATAAGTCTTGCTTACATGCACATCGGTCATCGACATATAGTGAGATGCCTCAAGAAAAGTCTTCAGACGGGTCTCTGAGAGTTTGGAGTTTGAAAATGTATCTTCGGATGGCTTTAAGATGTTCTCACATGCGACGATGGACCAATACAATCTTGAGATATGTGGGCTGTATACAGTAGGAAGGATAGGTCTCTCACCTAGGAAGAAGCAGATGGACTCTGAAAGACTGCACAGAAGCATGCTGGGAGCGACATTTCCCAGAACTCGCCCAATGTGCATTTCTCTGCTCTCTCCCGGCCTCCTCATGTCTCTCTAGAAGGACGACCACAGGGTTTAAAATGAGGACTTGTACAATACCTCCTTAAGTTACTGTTCATACATTATGTATGCAATAATGTACATACAATCTGTCTTGTGTACATATGCTGTATTTTCTCATGCATTTGTGGTAACTATCCCATCCTCTTTCTCACACCTGGTGTTCCAGCACAAAGATGAATATGTTGTCGGCGCCCACAGCCAGAACCAGGAAGGGCACCACTTGCAGGATGATCAGGGAGGATGGGATACCTATCCAGGCATAGAAGCCCATAGAGGCCAGAACAGAACAGCCCACCACCAAGATACCGCCCAGACCCACCAGGAACTTAGAGTCCACCTGGAAGGAGAAAAGCAGGTGTACAGTGTAATCATGCACAGATTTGGCTAAATACGTGATATTTTTAGTATTAACTTTATCTTACACTCAGAGCTATAAAGAAAAACAGAGACATTGTTTTATTGGCCAATATTGAGATACGAGTCTGCGTGTATATTTGAGGGAGATCCATTTAAACATTAAATAGTCAAATCTTTTCATGTAAATAAAGGTCTTAAGTCTATTTATCGCACAATGGTGACACAATGGGGATTGAGTTTATGGCCCACTGACGAAAGCCCTCTCATGTGCAATATTATGAATGTTACAAACTGGGCTCCCCATTTTGTTTCCCATAGAACCCAACAGTGTCACTGGCGACAACGTTGGGTTCGAAGGGAACAATTACCGCTTCATGCCAAAGGTGTCGCCAAAGACAACGGAACGGAAATCTTTGAGATAGCTTCTTTAACATTTAGTCATTAAGAATCTTTGCCAAGTTCACCTTGCCCTTTAAAAACCACAGCATGTGTTATATATTGTGTAGGGGCAGTAAAACTGTAGTCTTAAGATGTAGATAAGGATTTTTATTCTCTGTTTATTATTGTCATAATCATCATAGCAACAATATCTAAATATATCTGTATCTATATCTACTCTGCAGTTTCTCCATTTGGCTTATTAAATACACGAAAAGTCACAAATATTTGACTGTAGAGATCCGTGTTTATTTAGGCACTTATCATGCCTTATCTCATGACCCTCGCATTCACAGGCGACCACACGTTTACTGGAGAACACTGTGAAATACGCTATGGGGAAGTGAAGTCAGACAAACCAGTCAAACCATTTCGTTTTGAGGGTTCGGGTGGTCTTACCAGTATGCGTTTGCAGGATGAGTACTCTCCCAGTGCCACAGCGATGTAGATGAAGATGACGAGGTAGCTGATCATGAAGATGGGGATGTCCTCCGATGTTGTTCTGTTGATCTCATCCTCCAGCGACCTCTGTGTGTGTAGAGGGAGAGGGAGAGGGAGAGAGAGAGAGAACATGAGATAAGTGGCTTGGAACAGAAAACATCTATATATCTGTTATAGAAACAAGAGTCTCAGACTTTACGCAGAATCACAACCAATTAGATAATACCTTGTCCTCAATGACTAGCTCCTTAACCATATACAAAATAGCATTAAAAGGATATCAGCACCCAAATTCATACCTCCGCCATGTAGGCAAATGTGAAGTTGTTGCTGGGGTCCTGCTGGTAATCTTGGACGATGTTGAGGAAAATTTGCTCCCACTCGAGAGCCACATTGAACCTGGGGTCATCCCGACCGTAGTTGTTGAGGGAGAAGGTCAGGATGAGAGCTTCTGGGTTTGTGAAGTCTTCATCTGAGAGAGGAAAGAGCAATGGGGAGGATTAGAGGGCAGAGCTGAGTAAGCTTTGTGTGTGTGTGTGTGTGTGTGTGTGTGTGTGTGTGTGTGTGTGTGCGTGTGCGTGTGTGTGTGATGTTGAAGAGGTTGGTGAAGTGTTTGTCAAGTTTGATTGACACATATAGGAGAATGTGAGTCACTCACTCTCGTAGCCTCCCACCGCGAGGAACGGAAAGACTGGTGCTCCATAGTCAGCCATACAACTCATACCCAAGTCAGTGATGTCTTTAAAAGACAGGGGAGAGCTGTGGATGAGATGGAGGTCATTTAGTCTTCTTGACAGTTCATCATTCAGACACATTTAGTTTATATGACACTACATTCAGCATGAATCATTCATTTTCTTTAGGTACCGAAGTTTTACTTACTTGACACAGTAGATAAAGTGGTCCCTCCAATCCACTACTTTGGTTACTCCTAATTCTGTCATGTTAACCTTTGCGTTGAGATTGGTCAGATTGTTCTGGAAGTACTGCAACAGACTATTGACTGCACAGTCGGTCATCAAGGAGTTGGATGGGTTCAATGGTGCAAAACACACGTCCTTCAGACTTGCAGTTCGGTTAAGGTCCTCAGACCAGAACTCGATATTCTACAAAAAGAAATACAGAATATTTTAATTTCTTCAATAAAATGTAAATGCTGCTTTTATAGTAGGCAATGGTGCTAACACAATGCTGTGGTTAAATGGTCTTTACTTGTATTTTTGTCTGCAGCTCCAACAGCTGAGTTAGGAGATCTTTGTCAAGGATGCCACTGAAATTTTGCCTCCCAAACAACAAAGAGTCATATATATGTCCCTTTCTGCCTGGTGCTGTCAAGATCAACTGGTTGGTTCGGAAGAATGGGTCAAAGTACTTGTCGTGGAAGTCCTTTTCTTTCCGGGCCCTGCTGTTTGGAGCAGACCACAGCTGGATTGGATCAGTGGTAAGTTCAATATACATAAGGCCTGTGGCAAAGACAGCCACAACTATGGCTGCAGCGAGGAGCACCTTAAATGAAGAGAGATTCAACACAATCATTACTGAATGAACAATGATGTCTGTCAAGATTACCTCATGTCCCACTCTTTAATTATCTTGATTATTAAACCAACAATATCAACGAGCATAGGGCTGCATGATCTGCAATAAAACATTAGACAATCAAGGCTAGGGAGATTTACCTTGAGTGGATGTGAGGCCATTAAAGTTCCCCAGGATTGAAACAGAGAGCCCAGAAACTCCTGAGCAGCCAAGCTGTTTTTGTCAGTACACGACACCTCGGAGGGGTCAATAAGTGGCTGAGTCACAGTGTTCCAATTCTGCTCCTTGGCACTCATCTTCCCTTTGCACCCCTCCTCGTCCTGCTTTTCCTTAGCATTCACCCAGCAGGACACCACCAGGTAGAGCAGGAAGGCGATGAGCAGGAGACACAGCAACAGGATGGAGATCACCAGGAAGCCGTCGGTGCCCATCAGTCGGAAGGGTCCAGCCGGCATGGCCGGTGGTGGCATCAGCGGGCAGGACTCTTGACAGTCTTGGCAGGAGCAACCTTCTCCACCCGTTGGCGTGGTCTCGTTACACCTCAAGGTCCGCCCGTTGTAAGGTATCATGCCTTCGGGCACCTCCGCCATGTCTCCCGGCTTTATCAGTTTGAAATCAATGTCCAGAGGGGCCAAACCGTTGCTTGAGTCCCCCTGGAAGTCGTACCACCGCTGGGCGGTACACAGCTTGGCGCCATAGCGACCACACATGGTACTGATGGCAAATCCTCCAGTGGCAGGGATCCGGACCTTCTGGCAAGACTTGAAGGATCCTTCTGCGAAGGCGGCGGAGAGGTAGGCCTGGTAGCCCACCACGACCTCCACCTCCTTAAAATTATAGGTGACATTTCTGGTTTCTGTGACATTCACTGTCTGAGTCTGGTTGGGGCTGCATGTGTTGATGCAGTGCAGATGTGCAAAGTTGTCAGCACAGGAGGGGCAGCGCATTAGCACCGCCTTGGACAGGGTCAGGCTCATCTCCAGGGACCCGAGCTGATTCATGGAGCAACAGGCGAGGGTTTTGTTCTCTCCACGGTCCAACATCGGGCACACCTGCAAAATAAAGGGGTTTTCTGTTGGTTGCCTGAGAGGCTTAATGCCATTTCCCTGTTGTAAAGGTGCTACATTCACAGTCCCATTCCAGTCTTATAGTTGTCCCATTTGTCTCATGTCACATTCTGTCTGTTGTCATTCTTTCTATGGGGCTGTGCAGCCAAAGAGTAGAAACAACTCACCGCTTTAAGCCTCAGGTAGTGATTGCCCTTGAGCACTCGTGCAGGGGTGTAGCTGAGGCAGGGAACAATAGGTTTGATGAGAGCGTCCCCGATTGAGGGGTTCCTACCACATTCCTCATAGAAGGCACATTGACCGGGCTGCACTTGCCCCTGAGACAGGACCTGGGAGAGAAAACCCCAGATCAAGACATTATCAGTGTGTGAGTTTGGCAGACAGGACATAGTCATTCATTCTTAGTGAGGGAAGAAAATAATTGGGTTATTATAGACAATGTACAATTAATGCAGTGTTTTTGCTTCTTGGATGTAAAATGTGATGATGTGATTTTCTTAATGTAACAGGTAGGACCATAGGACCTGGGAACAACCTCAGAACAGGTTGGGGAGGCCCGTTTCAGTTGCAGGAGTTTTACAGAAGGTAATTATCTCTAATGATGACAATATCTTATCTATGACATCATGAGCCTAGTGCGTGCATAGTTTGTATCGCCATGTCAGCAAGCTGATGTCATGTTCAAACAATAAAAGGGAGGGAATATTGTCAAAGGTTGAATTACAATTGTACTCCACCTCTCACATGTAAGACATTCATTTTTGATTTTTGTTAGAAAGGTTAAAGCGCATTTATCTACTTTAATCTCTAATCGTATCTGTGTTTTCTAAGAATGTGTGTTTTTATCTAGCCTGGAAACCAGACGAATCGGCAAGCACATGTTATATTTGCTCTGGCATATGCGGCTGGACCCCCTCCCGATTGGACTGATTTCCAGTAGACCCGGTCCGGGTCGGCCAATCACAACGGTTTATCTAATATCGGGCGGGTATGATATGATGACTATGATGTTGATAGGATGAGTCAATGACGCATTGTTTCCCATCCATTCAGCAAGAAGTTATGAACTTGTCCTTATTGTTAACATATAATCAATCAAAATCAAACCATACACAAAAAACTAAATAAAATGTGAATACCAAATCTGCACCCCAGTTCGTCGCATTCATTATGTTTCTTTGCAAACATTCATTCAAGATTCCTGTGATAACTGTGTCTGTTAGACACTTTTGGGCAACAGGTAGAAATAATCAGTGGACCCTGACCAGTGGGTAAACTTTGCCAACAATCACAGGGAACAAAAAAAAAAACCTACAAGCACTACTAATACTACAACTTAAAAATCCTTTTGATAAACTAGAAGTTATAAATACTGTATGTGTGAGTGTGTGTCTCTAAGTGGGTTATTGCCTGTGTGTGTGTGTGTGTGTGTGTGCGTGTGTGTCTATGGCAATTTACTTACCAAACATGCAAGGAAAATGATCAACGTCGTCACACGGACCATGGTTTCACCTCCAATTACCTTCAAAAAATTGCGAAAGAATCTCGATCTTTCTCCCCAACGTATAAACACACAGGAGCCAATAAGAGTAAGTTACCAAATAAAATATCTTTATGAGGTACTCAGAGAACTCCCTGGTCTCCAGAGCCTCCACTCTGTTGCTGGTCTTGTGGAGTGTGTGTCAGTGGGATGGTACCAGAGGCAACCAAGACACAGCCAGCCCTTACCCTCCTGTGATGTCACACCTGGCTTATCTGGTCCGATGTGACCCGTACCAATCACAACTAGGGATAATCAATTCTTTCCTCTGATCATTAACATGATTCTGCCGTTGGTAGGGGGAAAGAAATCAACAATATAAGATTAATGAATAATGTCATGTGTATTCGATATATTCTACTTATACACATATGCTCTTACATTCAACAAAAATAAATTATAAAATAAATTAACTCTGCTGTAATTTGTTTCATTTTGACTATATTTATGAACGGATAGTAAGGGCCGTAATTATAAAATATATTGGGGGGGACACATCCCCCTAAATATTTAAATATGCTCAAAATGTCCCCACCAATATATTGATATAATTATTTATTTTTATAATAAACAAGGAGTCTCTCTATTTATTTACTTTAAAATAAATAAAATGTATTAAAACATTTAAAACTAGAACTTAATATGAGTGTTACGTAGGCTATGTCCCTGTCGACATTGATAGTTTTGTGATACTTAAGTGTTAAAATGACGATTTTATGACGTAATATGCTGTAAGAAATGTAGCTATGTAACACCATTTGTGCCGCGTGAGAAATAAGATAAATTCAGCATCAAATTAAAAATTTAACAAAATGTATGTTTAAATTGGTTAAATTGAATTGAATAAATGTTAAAATTGATTGAATATAAGGTTAAATAAATTAGAAAAAATAATTAAATATTCTCAATATGTAAACGAGGCCAGTCAATCAAATACAATCGTGATTGGACATAGACCGGAGCAGTCGTTCAGTAGACGACACATCATAACTAGAAGAGTCGACTGTCTATGCGACAAGCCTCATTTACATATTGAGACGTCAATTTGAGCTTCGTCAAGAAGGATCATATGATAGGCTTACAAAATAGGAAAAATGAATAAACGGATCAATTGGAAGTAAAATAGTTGAACAACACCAAATAACGGATTAATCCAAACATCTATTAAATAGAAAAAAAAGAGTTTAAGTGCATTTAATATTTACTTTTTCAAGCCAATTTTAACATTGAATCAGTCAATCTAAATATTTATGCAAACAATTTAAAAATGTATTCAATACAATTTAACCAAGTTAGATATTCAATTAAATTTATATGTTTGATGCTTGATATATCCTATTTCTCACATGGCACAAATGGGGTTCATAGTTAGCCAATTGGCGTACACTCCGTGCATTAGCAGCGAACAGCCCATACATTCTGAGCATATAACACGTGCAAGCTTTGGCGTAAAGTTAGGATCTGTTAATGTTACTATCAGTTGTTGATTGGGAACTTATTATTGTAACATCGTACCAATAATAACACTTCACTTCAGCTAGGACATGCATGAGAAGGTTAAGTTAACGTCAATACGTAATTTTGCGCTTGACCTGTAATTGTGTAAATGCATTTTATTTTGCCAAAACGTGTAAGTAATTGCTTCCCCCCCCAATGTTGACTCCATGGATACGGCCTTGGAGAAAAGGATACCATTATGCATTTTTCAACAACTTCCTCTGATTTAACAACTCCTTAGAACTCTGAGAACATGAACCGTTTGACGAGCGTGTATAAACTGTGGAGCCTGCTCTGGATGGAGGCTAGCACCTCCCTATCTAAAGAGTCACAAAGGAGTGGAGATGGTGACACACTTAGGGCCTCACAGTGAGAGTTTTACCTGCAGGTAAAACCGTACTGCCATGGCCATTGTTGTATTATGGTAATATAGAAACTCCTTACAGAAAGGATTATAATGACATGTCATCCCAGATAGGTAGATGGCAGAGCCAGTATTAATCTATTATGGTGTGCCTTGACTGCGTGCTTACAGGTAAGATTAACAGTAAACTTGGCACTGTATACAGCTGTTATCATTCTTCAAGGACGCTGTGAAGCACCACAAAGATCGTGACCCAGGGATATCGGAATGATCAGGTCTAAAGTACTTTCACGCATTTTAAATGTTGTATAAGCAGAGATGGTCAAATAGACAAGACAAAACAGCAAAACAGTGGGAACCATCGGGTCATCACCATTAAGAAATGTGGGTAAAATGTCAAGAAGTCACAAATGCATGTTTTGCTATGCAAAAGGTGAAACATGTTTTTTTGTATAGGCCTATTCTCACAAATAGTATAGGCCTAAATCTTAACTGAACAATTATTTGAATGTAATTGTATGTAATGTAATTCAATGTAATATGTAGGCCTATACACCAGTAATATATAACTACATTCAATTTAAATGTTGATTTTTTTGATATTATTTTTCTATAGCAGTAGTTAAGAGTAGTTGTGCATAAGTAATCTTGAGCACATCACCGGGACCAAGCATGAATACTTTAATGAGGAGTGACCTGCACCATAAGGACGTATGTTATATTAATTATATCATATATAAACATGGAAATATCTAAAGGAATCAGAATGTTCTCCTAATACAAATAAACATGGATAGAATAACATGATGTATCTATGTATATGTATATATACATGTGTAATCTATGTAAGCCTACCCTCTGTGCAACAAAAGGCATTTATTCCTCACACAAACGTTTAAAGTTGAACTTCAAGCTATTGAAAGAAAGGGGGTTGCTTTAAAATATTTGATTCATTGCTTTGGAAATGAATAAAAGATAGATATATATATATATAAATAAAGATATAAAGATTTGTATTGTTTTTAAATGGAGTAATATACATAATAGTAATAGTAATAGATATATCTAAATAAAAAATCTGGTCAAAACGTTATGCCCCTACAAAATTGGCCTATATATTATTGGCTATAGAATACTTCTGGATTAGAAATGTTGTTTACTGTAAAGTATAATTTTCCCCTTACATTTATGTCATGGCCATTTATTTTTTCAAAGTCCAAATTGTAACTGCTACCTGCTAAATATGCATGTCCCGACCTTATCCCTCCCATCTCTTATCAACCCTTACAAAGAAGGGCCCCATGGTGTACATCATTATCACCACCACATCTGGACCCACTTATGGTACGAGGGAAGAAGGGTTGCATAGCTGTTACCTCTACCTATCGGAGCGGAGAATGTTGTCCGTGAGGAAGTAAAACTCTTGGGCTGGGAGATTATCCTGATATTGACAGGGTCATAAATCAGTGAATATTATCAGTGTTGGCCTTCTCATATCTTTTGTGGGACAACCTTGACACAAAAATCGATGGCAGGTGAAGCACATTGAAAAGTTGCGTGTAGCTTCTCTTATGAAACATAATGAGCATCCCCTTCTTGAGTTTTACTTGCTTGGACAAATTTGAAAGGTATAATTACAAGTAGGCCTACATATAATTCTGCATCTGCAGGAGTGCTTGTGTAATTATAGTTAGGAGAACAGATGGCACCTTGTTGACATACCTAAATAGCCAGTGATAAAGTTTTCCTCAGGGCACTTTAAAATAAATTGAATAATAATCAGCCCACCCCACGTGTAAATAGAATTCCCAAAGTCGTTTTTTTTTCAGCTCTCCTTTAACACTTTAACGCTTTCAGGTCAGAGGCAAGTAGCTTTGAGTTGTCAAGTGTTCTTAAACGGATCTTAAATCGAACAATGTGAAAGTCACCTCAGGGATCTCCATTACAGTTTGAGGAAAGGAAACTGCGTTGCATAAGCCCATCCATTATTAGGATAGCTATTGCTGGGTAGACTTGACAAAACACAAGGTGTGTGTTGATGTCACTGATAAATCAGACTATTCTGCGATTACTTCCTTCTCTGTCTTTATTACAATTGTCACCTCTTACTCATGGCACAGTAAATACCTGATGTCTCCATGTCATGAAACCCATTTGTTTGTCACAATAAATGGGTTAATTCCGCACCTGCAGGAGTGCTTGTGTAATTATAGTTAGGAGAACAGATGGCACCTTGTTGACATACCTAAATAGCCACCGATAAAGTTTTCCTCAGGGCACTTTAAAATAAATGTAATAATATTTAGGCCACGTGTAAATACAATTCCCATATAAGAGGTGACTATTGTAATAAAGATCGAGAAGGAAGTAATCGCAGAATAGTCTGATTTATCAGGAGACATCAACACACACCTTGTGTTTTGGGTTGTGACAAACAAAGTCGGTGTTAGTCATTTATTGAAGCACCATCTTAATCAAAATGTATTTGGCTAATGAATACCAGCCAGGATTGTTACTCCATAGCTTGCCTCCCCCACACACACACCTGTCTAGACAAGGATGCTGGTTTAGCGCTGATTATTATTAAGGTTTTTTCTGTGAGAGTTTTCTCTGAATAACAGGAAGCACTTTGAGACATCATGAATTTATTCAAGGAAAGTTGAAAAGTGACAAAATCATTTGCTGTTCCAATGAAAAGTACACCAACTTCAGAAAGAAATTAAAACACTTTGAAAAAATTGTAACTATACTAATCAATGTCTTGTAGTACAAAAAGAAAAAATATAGAAAAAAAAAGCCCATGCATCATTTATCAAAGTTCAATAGCACTGTTATATGAACGTAAAATAAAGAACCGGGAAAGAAAAAAATATGACTTTAAAATCTGCGTTGCTTATTGGGTCCATATTCACCTGGACCTGGCAGGCCCCTGGGGAATCCCCCCTGCTGGCCTCCGCCGGGCATGTTGTTGTTGTTGTTGCTGCCGGGGCCAGGACCCATCAAGGAGGTATTCTCAGCAGACATGGGTGGATTTCCGGCAGGACCTGCATTGCCACCCATCAAGTTCCTATTCATTGGCAACCCATGGCCGCCAGCCATATGCATCCTCATTTCTTGCTCCCTGCCTTCCGGGAAGTTCCCCCTGAATCCCTCCTGCTGCCTCTTCATCATTTCTTCTCCGCGCATCCTCCCCTCCTCTTCTCGCCGACGACGTTCCTCCTCCTGGCGGATCTCTGCTTGCTTTCGCTTCTGCATCTCCTGACTATGGAGCTCCTCCATCCTCCTGAGCTCCTCCTGGCGGCGCAGCAGGTCCTGCCTCATGAGGATCACCTGGTGCTCGTGCCGGGCCGCTTCCATCTCAGCCTCCAGCTTCTCGTGGGCCTCCTTTATGTTCCGGTCAACCATGTCATACTGCTGTTTCTCCATCTCCATCAGGGCCTTCCAGCGCATGGCATACTCGTACTCAAATGTCCCTGGCTGAGCAAATCGCGGTGGCTGCTCACGCTCTTTGTGGTATTGCTGGTTTTTGTTCACCAGCTTTTCTGACAAGCCCTCGTCGTCATCGAATTGATCCATAGGTTCCACCGTTACGGGTCTAGGGAAAGCAGTCAGTAGAAATGCACCCTCGCCGCACTTATCTAATGCCTTTCTTGCGGCTGGCTTGGAAGTGTACTCCACAATGCCTTTCCCTGTGGGGCGTCCCCTGTCATCCACGATGACTATGGCTCGTTCTATCTGGCCGAACACAGCGAAAGCCTCCTCCAACAACTCATTGGAAACAAAATCGGGCAAATTCTTCACGGTTAATGCCGCACCATGGGTAGCAAAGCGCACACGAATTTGCCTGCCTCGAAAAGGTGTATCATCAAGCTCGGCTCTAGCAATCTCGGCTATTATCCGCGACTCTAGCCTAATGAAACCAAAGCCTCGGTCTTTGTTGATGAAAATCTCGGAGGGCTTGCCGTATTTGGAGAACAGTTTCTCCACTTCTTGCTCAGATACACCCGTTGGTAAATTCCCCACGAATAGTCTGCTGCGCTGGGTATAGGCCTTCTCGCCGGGTTTTCTGAAGTTTTGCAGATCTAGGGTTAAGGCCTCGTTTTGCTCTTGCTTCAAATTGTGATCTGGATGTTGGCCATTTGTGTTCATTCCTCCGGGTTTTTTCTGCTCCGTGGGGCCCGGCTGTCGAGGGCCATGGTTCTGCGGAGGACCCCTGTTTCCTTGCATTTTCTTTTAAAACACAATTTATCTGCAACAATCTATTTGTTTTCAAATGCACTACTAGCGTAAGACAGTTACACACAAAGAGCTGAAAATGGCCGCAGCTATCGTGGCTACAACCACCA
Organism: Molva molva; assembly: GCA_900323295.1. NCBI lineage: Eukaryota > Metazoa > Chordata > Actinopteri > Gadiformes > Lotidae > Molva > Molva molva. Next base: position 2,396 of record OOFG01063262.1, on the reverse strand, counting down.
GGCTAGGCTAACAGTGCTATTGTGATTTGAAAGCGATGGCGACACTTTATTCGTGACGTATTCATCATGCGACGCTGAGAGTAATTTCGCGGGAGTCTCGATGTTATTCCGTCGTTCCCCCTATTATATAAAGTAACACATTAATACTAGTTCAAAACACTAACAACCAACGCGGAATTACACATAGAAAGGTAAGAAAATGGTGTTTACCTAGCAGGTTCATTCTGCCGACAACAATGGCATAAACATTGCTCATTGTAATTATTGTTGGGTTCACATGTTTTTGACAACTCTAACTGTAGGCCAAATTGTTACCATATAGCGTGTGACACCGACACGGAGGCACCAAGATAATATCACCACGCTTCATATTAACACTGTAACGTGTTGTAACGTCTTCCAGTCATGTTCTCTGACCTGAGTGCCCGGAGAGAGAGTTCGACTCTACTTTGTCGACCAGGATCCGAGGACCAAGGACCGGTGTTTGACAGGGTGCTGCCTGCCTACACTCCGCGCTCTGAACGGTTTAGACTGGGTGACCGAAGCTTTAATCGTCAATATGCACATATTTACGCAGCACGTCTCATGCAAATGACGCCTGGGCTCATAGAAAGAGCCAAGCAGAAATGGGGTAAGTTTGGGTTTTGTACAAAGGTCTACACTGAACCATTTGTAGTATATGAGGCATGACTTATACCTTGAGTCACTTGTTCGTCTACACATGTATTTGGTCTCACAGGAGGAGATGTATGCATTCGGAAACTATGCGATCTACAGACAGGGGAGCAGTGTTGCATTGTGGGTACCCTGTTTAAGCATATGGATTTGCAGCCATCAATTCTGAAGGAAATCAGTGAGGAGGTAAGCGGCTTTCACCACCTACCTAGATGCATCCCAAATTACGCACAATCAACAGACCATCGTGACTCCACTTTCAAAATAGAAAAACACACCATGGCTGTATTGTTAAGGGGCGATGCTCTAGTCTAACTCTAACCTGTAGTTATTTCTTTCATGAAGCACAATCTCCTGCCTCAGCCGCCACGCACAAAGTACATAAGTGATGCGGATGAGCTCATTCTAGAGGATGAGCTGCAGAGGATCAAGTTGGAGGGCAAAATCGACAAAGATATTTGTGTCACAGGTCAGTTTCCATCATTTTTTAAGGGATGACAGCTTTTTATGTGCAACGGTGATGATATAGAAGTAAAAAAGTAAAAAAAAAAGAGCTTGTTTTAGCTGTAGTGCTAAATCTTTATATTTCATCTCTCAGGTAGCGTCATTGCAATATATGGCGCAGAGAAAAATGTTGGGAAGTTCACAGTGGAGGACTATTGCACTGCTGATCTCCCTGCGCAGAAAGCCAGGCCATCGCTGAGCTCTGACCGGTATAGTCGCTTACACATGTGTACACAATAGATACACACGAAACCACTCACGTGCACGCAGAACATCATTGATTGTCAGACTAAACGCTGGTTTCTGTGACTGGTTCAGGTTCGTACTCCTGGCTTCTGGACTCGGTCTTGGCAGTACTCGCGCTGACAGCATGCTCAGTCTGCAGCTGCTGGTCGACATGGTCACTGGCCAACTGGGTGACCAGGGGGAGCAGAGTGGGGCGGCTACCATATCCAGGGTCCTGCTGGCTGGAAACCTCCTGAGCCAAAGCACCCAGGACAAGGAGGCCTCCACCAAGGTATGTTGTGGTCCTGTCTGTGGGGAGGTACAAGAAGCTGATGAAATGGGTTTCCTTAACCATTGTGTTGCTGATGATGACCTCGCTTCAAGATACAAGGCATCTATACGTAGCCCATTGTCGATTGCTAGATTGCTGTGACAACATGCTATGTGGATATGCCACCAATATTTATCAAAACAGTCATTTCGATATGCAAATTAGTTTAAATCGAGTAGGCTGTTTGAACAGAAGTGTTTCGAGAAGAAGGTAGTGAGAGAATGGCATTTTTGGTCAAACGCTTAGTACACAGGAATCGGTTCATTCTACAAATATCCTTCGAGACCCGTGTCTTTGGAAATGCATGAAGGAGTGGAGAATGCTAATGAGTAGCCTCCGCTGTGTATACCCAGCCCAAGTACCTCACCAAGAAGACACAGGCGGGAAGCGTGGAGGGGATGCGCCTGCTGGACGAGCTGCTGCATCAGCTGGTGGTGAGTCTCAATAGCCATGGAGACGCATCTTGCACGTCTTCATTCAGAGCAACGCACCGTACAATCAGCACCAAGGGTCTGGTGTGTGCAGCAAGCTAGTGAGACAAATTCTGAAGTCAGGACCGTAATACCCTGTTAATACATATGTGATCCCAAAGCTATAATGCAATTGCAATGAAAGATTTGCTTACAAGAACATACAGAGAGGGAATTACTCCACTGAATGG
>OOFG01063261.1:0-16578 GCA_900323295.1 Molva molva | reverse complement strand
TATATCCTGGGCAGAGACAGTAATATATCATATTGCCACAGTTGTAGCGCCTGCATCAGAAGCAGAATATTATGTAACCTTGAGGAAAACAACACATAGTAGTCCATGATTCATCCACAATTACAGTCAAGACCACAGGATTATAATTTAATAATGTCCTACACTATTAAAAAAATAATGGATTAATGCGAGCCATGCTCACAATTTCTGCTTTATAGTTTTCCTTCTTCTGGCCTATTTTTCACTATGTCTTCCATCAAACACTTAAATCCTCTCCTCTACACACCCCTCCCAATTGAAAAGGCTCATTACAGGCCAATTAGTAACCACAGACTTTATCAACAGTCAAAACACACACAAATCTAGAAAATTGTCAAGTCATAACCAAAATATCCACTGAGATCACAAAACAACAATTGGCAGAGAACAACGATTTTGTCTCATTTATGAGAATCGTTTTTTGACTACCATCAAACAATTTTGGTGATAATAACCCAACTGTAGTCATGACAATAGCAATGAAGAGGAACTGCCCTCTAGTGGACAAGGCAGGTAACTGGATAGAACAGAGGTATATTGTAATAACTGTTTCATACTGTTTCATAATAACTATTGTTGGTACACCTTTCTGCTTTGTAAGTTAGCTATTTCTATGTTACATTTGAATGCTCTCGAGGGAACAATACATCTCTAAACACCCAACCCTGTGTATTGAACGACATAAGGAAGGGTAAAGGCAGAGAAGGAAGAGAGGAATCGCGTGTATGGTCTAACAGTGTTTTCTACACTCCACATGAGCCCATGTGGGGTGATTAAGGCAGCTGAATAGACCTGCTTACTGCAGCCTTTCTGTGTCCCCTGAGGGGTCGGCCAGGACGTCTCTCTCTCACACACACACACACACACACACACACAACCACATGCACACACGCACGCGTGCACACACGCACATGCACACGCACATGCACGCACGCACAATAATATATTCTCACACACACAAACAAAATTACAATGGAACTGAATTTGGCTCCAGCAGGGCCATAGCACAATCCTGCAGGAGCAACATCAAACACACTTTCTTCCAGATACATTTTTTTTTGTCTTCACACAACATTGGGCACAACCACAGAGGTGAGGATGACGCTCTCTAGTGGCCAGTGTTTGTTTAAGCACACTCACACAGACAAAATATAGAATAGTAATAAAAAGACATCTAGAAATAATTTCCAGGCGGCTCACCTCTCCACTCTGATTAAGGGGGTCAGGAAGCGATTGGAGTCATCCTCATGGCTGCTCTGCTGGCTACTCTGCTGGCTGCTCTGCTGGCTGCTGCAAGGGGTCATGGGAGAAGGGGATAAAGGACAGTCAGTTATAGCAACCATATACTGACACATTTTCACAATGTTGTGCTCATTGCCTACATCATCACTCCATGTACTGTATATATTACAGGGTTCCAACACACTAGGTAAAGGGACTTTGGCATCTTTGGCAGACGCAACTTTGTACATTCCACTTTGTGATTCGCCAGCACCTTCTTTTGGGAACACGGGTGCCTAAAAGGAAATCAGTTGCAAAAAAGTGGCTTGGATTTTTCCGCTTGTTATCAGCATGTGCACACATTATGGGAGAGAAAGAGAAAGAGCAAGAGAGCGAGAGAGAGATAAATAAATGCAGGGAGTGAGACCCTAACTAATAACGTGTTATTGTTGCCATTCTAAATGCTGGCATGTGAACGTTTGACAGTGACAAGAAAAACCAAACCATCTTGTTTAAAGACTTAGTGTGATCTATAAATATTTAATCTAGGAGGAGTGCAGGAAAAGGGCTTTTGGACAGCATAGATTACACTATGGTCATTTAACCCCTTTAAGGCAAGGCCCTTGTTGTGACACAGAGAATCTCACCTTGATTATTCGCACCGTACGTCTGCTAAGCCTGGAAACACGACTTAGGTTGCTTCCTACCCACTACAGTAGAATGCTTTGGTAGTACAGTGTAATTTTTCAATTTGTTCTCAATGTGTCCGTGCACTACCATGCCAAGTCAGGTCATTTTTATTTGTTTAGCTCTTAATCACAGTTACAGTCTTAAAGGACTTTACAGGCCATATATTTATGAAGTCCTGTAAAACATTTGACACGTGATCTGGGCAAACTTCCTCTAACAATTCCACACACAATTCCACTAACACTCGTATAAATAAATAAAAACAAATAAGACCCAATCCCCCCGTCTTCAGGTGATAAAACAAGCTAATAAAACACCTTGATACAAATAAAACACTAAGCTAACACACTGAAGAATTATTGTTAGGCAGCGTTAGTTACAGTATGTTAATGGTGCAGTGTCATTGTAAAAACACTAGAGGGGGCTATGGCAACTCATTCTCCATGGCAGAGCAGGGATTAGAACACAGCTGTGAGTGCCTTGTGAGAAACAATAACAAATAGAAAGGTCACTAGGGATACAATGCCTTATACGCAAAACAGACATTCAACGTCAAAGCCTTCCACCTTCATGGTTTATAACTAGGACTTTCTTATTTCTCTTACTGTAGTGTAATCACAGACACTTTATTCTCAAGGATGAATAAAATAAAATAAAGGTGGAACTGCTATTTTTTACCACACTGTGACATTTAGAAAAGTAAAAGCTTCCTACTGGAAATGTCACCATTAATTCACATCTGAGTCTGGGACCAGAAGCCTTTATTCTACCAGAGAAAAAGCCCGTGGTTGGAGTGGACATCGAAAATGAGCAAATTGTTGAGGAGGAAGTCTTCTAGTATTACTTTGAATACGTTGAAATTGTGCAGTACTAGTAACATTAGTGGCAGTTATCTGCCATTCCATAGACAATTGGGAGTGAACTCTACATTTGTAAACATTATATAAATAGCTTCACATTTACTTTTTTAGACATAGTTGGTAGCACAAAAAAATAAACCTTGCCAAACAACTCAATATATGTTCAATAGAGGAAATGTCTTAGTAGTCCATAAATCAGTAATCCATAGTCAGGGCTTTGTAAAACCTACTTTCACAAGCACCTTAGCTGCAGCAGATCCCACTTGGAACTGGAGTGTAATGCAATTGACAGACAAGCTAACAAATACCTGACATTAAGGATGACGAAGAAGTTTAGATTGCATTTAAGATATTTATGTCAAAATGTTCAGGGTTTCTTGATTGACTGTTCTGCCCGAGCAATGGAGCCGGCTTGAATTATTTGATTCAGCAACTCAAATCTATTTTGTCTGGCTACGCTGTGTGTAGAGAAATCAAGGTCTACCTTTAATAGATTTGTGAGTTCAATACACTGAAACTGCAACAAATAAAAGACAGGGTTAGACTGTACACGATGAAGCGTAAATGATGCTCCTTTTAAGTTTTTTCAAGATTTGAGCAAGTTGCTCACCAATAAATGGTAATTAAAACAACACAGAGTTGATCCTTCTCATTTTCCATTTGTTTTGTTTGACATCACAATAAATTAAAGCTGCTCTCACCACAAGGCCACCGGCTAAATAATCCACATCTCCACTCAGATGATATAATAATGTACCCTAGAGCGTGAAACCAGGACTGGTTACGTGCACTGAGGAATCGTGAAGCTATACATGTCAAGCAGTGATAACACAGCAGCCCTTATTACCTCCAGTCCCAATTACAGGTGTGCATGCATATTTCCTCATACTTGAGAACAACTGTCAAGTAACTGATAATATAACTCCAGCACCACTTCCCTTTTATGAGAACAGCATTATTTTCCATTATAAGAATTCTACGCATAAAGTGACACGCGGTGTGACACTATCTCTGTAGCCGAGGCCGTCGTGTTGATGACCTGGAACACAACAAAGGCTGGCTTGTTCATGAATTCCTTATTTTAAGTTAGGACTCACTATTGAAGCATGATTAATAAATACAAATATCAGCTGCATTGCCACCAAGCCTATATAACGGAGGCAGGATAGTCTATTGGGTTTAGCTGTTTGAATACCAGCCAAAAGGTTCTGAGTTCACACCCCAAAGTCCACAAGTTTTAGGCATCCCTGGGCAAGATGCCTAACAGTTACAACAAATGCTAGCTGCGCTCTCATTGACAGACTTTGCTAATGATTGTAAACCTTTTGACACACCTTTCATATCCCAGATCCCAATGACAAAGACAAGTCCCATTGGCTTCCAATGGGACTTGTGTTGTGGAAATATTGTTGTACATGCAACAATATGTTAGGATTTTAGTTTTTTTAAATACCATATTACAGCTTGACTTAAGAGACTAATATAAATACATGTATAAGTAAATAAATAACCTAAGTTTTAACCAGGTAAATAGGGAAACAAATCACAAGTCATTTGAATTAAAATAATATTGCTTAATTTCGACCATAGAAGATCTGGAAAATCATGAGATGAATCTGGAACATGTAGCAATGAGACATTTCCCTACCACAGATCTCTGCTCATTGAGAATGCATTAGAGTTAGGGTTAGGGCTACTTACAGCAGGGCAGACAGTCCTCTTGGTGAAGTCCCCATTGTTCCTGTCCAAGCCTGTGAGATGGCAGCCACGTTCAACTACTCATTCCAGGTCATGTTTGCACATTGACCGGCAAATAAGAAGGTACTGTCCAGTCAGGGTTTTTTAAGACCAAAAGTGACTGCTCAGATAATCATCCAAGCAGCATGAAGCATTGCAATCAATAGCAATGCCCTAGCACCTAGTGTCCTATGCCGCTTGACAGGAGCAGTAACAATGAAATACAGCAAAATCATTTTACTGTGTGCCAGTCAATTATTCACTAAATACGTTTAGGTTTAACTTTAATTTTTAACGATGCAGCGGTAACTGTACTTCAACTGAGTTTACTGTACCTCTTCTGGTCCTTTGTTTTATGATAGAGTTTACATCACCATATTAAGTGCACGTTTCTCAATAGGCCCAGGCCACACCTTCCCAAAAGTGCTGTATACTGTAGTCATGGGGTATTATAAAGAGATGATGTATGGTAGTAAATATTATATGAAGTCTTTTTCATACAGTAATGCAATGTATTTTGTTCAGCACATCAGCCTATGTGCCTGTAGCATGGTTGGCAGAAGCTGTATCAAGCTTACTCAATACTGAATGAATTCTGATCAGTCTATTTGACACCAAACTAAAAAAAGTCTGTAGGTAAAAACAATACTAGATACAATAACCAGTTATTCTTTGATATATTGTATATGCCAATTAATAGCACACATCCTCATGGATCAAATGCACCTTGAACAAGGAGAATACATTATTCTGTGCTAGGTTAGTTATCAGCACAGCATATTCTGCTCTCTCTATATAATCCATGGTGTATAAGACAAAGTAGTTCAAGGAGAAATACCAGGCAATGAAACGATTTGTTTCATTGCAAAATTGACTTGTTCCGTTCGTTAGTGTAATAGTAAATTTACTTGCATACCTAAAATGATATGCCACTTCAGATAACTTATTCCCATGTAGTTTTGAATCGAAAGTTTCCTTTTCTTTTTATATCAGCCAGCCAATTTATAAAAAAGAGGGATCATGTGGCTAATTAAGCTGCTAAATGTTCGCCCTAAGGAACGGTATTCTGTCACCGTGGCTTTGCTGAAGTGGATAATTATCCAGTGTTTTACACTTGCCGCTGCTGACGGGGTTACCCACAGTGGTCTCCAGGCAGAAAACACACCCGTCTTTTCAGAGAAGTCACGGTTGAGAAATTCTGGTAGGGGCCTACTCTTCTCTAACAAGAGCCAACAGGTCTCCCAAGACATCAAAAACACATGTTGAATTAAAAAGTCCTTGTATAGGCTGTGGGAATGCCACATTGTCATTGCAAAAGAGAAACGGAAAGTGCAAAGAACGGTCATTAAGTTAGCAGTGTGGTTGAATAACTAGGCTGCACTGAGGTGAGAAAAGCAGTATTAACGTCGGACTCGTTGTATAGGTCGCTCCAGTGGAAACTCGGCACGGTTGACTGAACCGCAAAGGCTAAGATCACAAGCAGTTGGATCACAACCTTAGACCCTCACTCAAATGGAGTACTCCACAACTCTTTGTGGTCCTCCCACATAGATACATGGCAACCCAATAAAAAGGCACTTGTGACACCTCTGGCACTACATGAGATGTGTCAACTTTTTTTTTATAATGTCACATCGGTTCCCCGAAGCAACTTTTCACAAGACCATAATGTCGTTATAATGTGTGAAACCATTATGCTTGCACGCAAAAGTGCAGATTAATATGTTGTTTTAATAAAGGTGATACATTTCTTGCACTTTGATCAAACATAATGATTTGTATGCTCTGGACCTGTAGCATTACAAACTAATAAGTCAAATAACAGAGGAGGGGGGGTAGCACGGGCCACAGCATGGACCTACTGGGGAAAAAAGGAGCGGGAAGGTGGAGGATGAGATTGGGGGTACGGGAGTATAGAGTAGGATGAGTAGGACGGTGATGGTTCCCTTACCAACCTGCTCTCACTGCCTTGCTCCTTTCTCTCTCTGACCTTCAGCCACTTCCTCAACAGGAAGCGCTTGCGCCGCGGCGAGGCGCTCGGCGTGGAGCAGTTGGACCAGGAGGAGAGCGCGTCCTCGTCGCTGGACGGTGTGATCTCGATGGAGGGCAACTGCAGGTACTCCTTGGAGCCCGAGCCCGAGCCCGAGCGCGACCCGACGGGCGGGCGGTCATTGGGCGGCGGTGCCGCTCTTTCGTTCTCCCGCTCGCTGGGCACGTTCCTCATGCGTCGCATCTTGAAGCGCTTGCGCCGCAGCGTCGGCGTGGACGAGCAGGATTTGGCCGAACAGTCCGACACGAAGTGGTTCCCCCCGTCCGCGTACTCGGGCCCGTCCTTTGGCACGCTCACCTGGAGGGACGGCGGGCGCAGCTTCTCGCTCATGATGCTGGATTTGCTCTTTTTCCCACTGATCCCACGCGGAAAGCTTTGTCGTAAAAGGAAAGCTGTCAGACTGAGGTCTGGAGATGATTTGGTACAAAGTGAGATTCTCAATGATTATAGAGCAACCTCCCCTGCAGTCCCACCAGTTACCCTTTTTTTGCAATTGCAAAGATGTGCTCCCTCTCTGTCTCTCTCTCTAGAGTTGTCAGCCGGTAAACAACCGCAACGTTTTTTTAAGCCTGGACACACGCCGGAATGGTGCCTGGTTTCCTCTGCACAACGATGAGGTTTATAGGTTATCCGTTTGCCCGAGCTGGTTGGCAGACGCCGTGCAGTGGCATTCAAGCCGGTCTGTCAGGCTTGGGAGGAGAGGGCTGGATTAGATAACAAAGGGGGCTTCTGTTGTGGGAGAAGTGGATGAAACATGCATAAGGTCTGTCAGGGAGTGTAACACGACCCCACCGTGGGCTCTCCCTGGGGACCAGCAGGCAAAGTTACACATATGCTTTCACGGACATTCTCCACGCTATGGACCAAGACGCAGCTCTGACGGCTACCGGATTGGCTAGCTACTGTTGGCGAATGCTAAAGGTGAAGGCATCAAGGGGGTCGCTCATGAATGTTAACCGTTAAACCAAAGGCAGCAGTTTTAGGTGACGGCTCTTGGCTTGTTGTGTTTAGCCCGTAGCTCCAGTACCTGATGGAGCTCTTGGTTGATTTCTACTCGTGTTTAGGGGGTAGAGGTACTGCACGCAGATGAGGGTGGCGATCCAATGGCTTGCTGGTTTGCTGCTGTCGCCACACAGTTAGTTCCTACAGGTTAAAGGGGAGGTGAGAGGACGCTTGGTATAGGCAGGACTGAGTATGACAATGTAAAAAATGCACAGAAAAACACAGAAAAACCCCCACACCAACAAACACATGCACACAACCACACACAGTAACAAGCAGACACGCAAGCAGGCAGAAACATGCATATGCTGTAAAGACGAGACCACAAAACAAGCCATCAGATGTTGAAGATTGGATGCAAACAGACACACACATGCACACATGCACTTCTTGTAACTGTCATTGAGGGCAATAAACAAATGACATTTACTAGACTTCACACAACGTACCCAAATTCTCTAGCCAAGCCACTGGGACTACAGTGTCTTGATCCACCACCACAATGCACCAGCACGAATGTCAGTGAGAACCGTTTGACACCGTTTGTGTACATCGCACCTCCCAATGCATATGACACAAAGAGCCGAGAACCAGACCTATTGATCCCTTGCTTGATCAAACCTATCCAAACAGAATGGATAATTATCCACTGACAAATGACAAGGTCATGAAGGTTGTGGTTCCACAGGTTTTGTGGGATGCAGCCATGAGATTGTCTCATGGCCATCTTTTAACCTTGGCTGAGGAGACACATATGCTACCAGCCACCTGTTCTACACCTTAATTATGCACCCACTGCACATCATGCAGTGGGCTCACAGAACCCACAACACTGTTGCAGGAGAAGTATTACTGTAATTACGCCTTTCTTGCTGGCAGGAGAATCCCCCCTGACGCAGTAAAAAAAAGAGAAAAAAAAATGTGGGTGCTAGGGTACAACTCAAACAGGGAGCTGCTAGGCATTATGGCAGATGTAAAAACATTAAAAAGACACACTGATTAAGCAAAGAGTCAACACCACCATCTGTGTGCTTCTCACAGCTAACCATTCAAGCATCTTGTATTTCTATTTACTGTGGACTAACAGGCCAGTGGATGGCCTTATATAGAATGCTGCTAAACAAATAGAATTGTAATGAGCTTTCTGCGTAAAAAAACATATGACCAAACGTCGTTTCAATAGTGTTTAATGTTTGACCAATCAGTATTTAGCTATATTTAAAAAAGGTGGACCATTGTGATTGTGATTGTGAAAGTGATTAAGTAAATACTTAAGCAAACAACTCTACTGTCTGTTTAAACACTCTCATCAGAGTACCATAGAGAGCCTAATCTTTTTTGGATTGTTGACCCTTAACCTATGAACAAATATTTGACCAATACTACTGTTAAAAGAGCAAAAACTACTGCCTGTTTAACGATGGGAACAGCACTAGACAAAATCATGTCTTCGATAACAGCTACCTTTAATAGCTGCCAGAATATGACGTGCCATTGTAAGTTGGCAATAAACAGCATGCAGACATGTTAAATAACTGTAAAATGTAAACTATGAACTAAAAACTCAAATTATCCAGGAAAATGTTAGCATGCGTTTTATTACAATTTAACTTACATTGTTATGACTTCACCTCGCACTAGAAAGGGGGAAAATGGTAGAATGTATGGTAGACTTTATCTCATGAAATAGTAACATTTTTCAAGCACAGAGAAAGTTAAATTTAAGTTCGGACATACAGCATTAATGTAGAAGTAGGCTAGTTACAATGCTAACTCACAGGAACAAGATATGCCAGCAGGCACACACACTTCCACAGCATTTAACCTAGAGTAGGAGTGTGTGGGTCGGACAACGCCATGCATTAAATATGAAAACACGGCTTCACACGTGCCACAGGAGAAGCCTGAGGACGGTGAGGTGCTGGCTCAGGTGACTGGGAGTCTACAGACGGGTGATGGAAGCAGGTCAGCTGGGCGGGTGCAAAGGGGAAGGCGTCATGCACAACCAGCTGTACCCAGATCCATGACTACATTGCCAGCTATTACCATCTTTTGATAAGGAGTGATAATATTTTGTGTGAGGAACCTGTAAAGACGTATAACCATGTTGCACTGCTGCATGAGGTAACACAATGGGGATTGAGCCTACGGCCCACTGATGAAAGCCCCTTGCATTTGCAGTGTTATGAATGTTACGAACTGGGTGTCGGTGGCGACACTGTTTGCGATCTCCCGCTGATTGCCAAAGGTATCGCCAAAGAGAAAGGAATAGAAATCTTTGAGGTTACCGCCTTAACATGTATAGTAAGCGACTTGAGGACAAAAAGAAAAAAAAACGACAGCCCAAAAACTATTTATTTATACACCTGTACAATAAAAGCCCTCGATAACGACTTTGGGATTAAAAGTACAGTGCACAGCTGTGGGGGACCCGGTGATCTGCTGCAGCTCGTGCCGCTTGGACTTGGCCCTGTGTACATGAGTGGAGTGGACAGAGGGACCCACCACGGAGCCCCTTTGCTGTTACAGCTGAGACACACGGCGCTCCATCTCTGGGGCGGTCCACGGCACCATCGCGTGCCTCGTTTTCCTGACCATCCAGTGTTCAAATCCCGTCTGGCCGCGGCGTCTCTATTCTAAGCCCTGTGTGTCCTCGCCAGTGTTGTGGAGTGATGATTAGCCAAGTGCTAATGAGAATCAGATTACAGCAGCTATGTTTTGATGCACATAGGTGGCACTCTACTAAGCAGTATACTGTACGTCAAAATAACAAATACCACCGAGACAGAATACTTCAACAGGACAAGCGACCTTGTATGACCCTGTAACTAACACAGCAAAAAGGACATATCTTTCGTATGTCATTTAAAACATAAAAGTAAGAAGAAAAACCTGACCACATACAACTTGTCGTCACAGCACACTAGATCCTTAGATAAGGGATCCTCCTTGTATCTTTATATATGCCTTCCTAATCTTGTTATTGGTTGCACCACTTTATTTTTCTAAATCATTCCTCATGTTAACTTGGCAGCACAAGAGGATTGTAATGTTGATATGCCCATTTTAGCTGATGGACAAAATATTTCTGCAACACAGTAACTGTTCTGTTCACCAACTAGCAGAGGAAATTTGAAATTGAAATTTAAAGGAAATATAAAATATGGCAGTTTCATAAATAGTATTTACAGTTTCATAAATAGGGAAAAATAGCATTTTGGGTCCACTGCCCATTATGAAGAGGGTTCCTCGCCTACTGTCTACAAACATTTGTGCATAGCTTATGTAACCGTGCCGTGGACACTTCAGTGCCAGAGGGATGCAGACTCAATCAGAGTGGCAGACGGAGCATATTTCTGAAGAGTTGGAGCTCTCCATTTGGTTCATTATTCAGCTTGTAGAGGGTTTCTGGTTTGATAAAGGCTCAAGCCCCTCATCTCTTATTTAGATTCTGCCTTCTAAAATGAACCATGTTACAGTAGGAAAACAAGAGACGGGTCCTTGGCATGGGAAATTACTAAATCTGGAATCATAACTCACGTTGAATATAACGAAGAGTGACATAAAGAGACGTGAGGCAAGACCAAAACTTGTGCTTTACGTTATGTGTCAGCGTTGCATTAATTATATTTTGGGTTGTAGTGTAAAACTTTCAACAGATAAAGTGTCTATTTTTGTGAGACATTTTTACAAGGAGCAAAAATTAACATCCCACATCATCAAAGTCAAAATAGAGTTGGGTCTAGGGCAAGTCCAAGACCATTTTAATTTATCTGCCGTAAACCTCATACAATTAACTCACAAAGCCAATTGAAAGGCAGCGTCTTGTCACAAACGATGTATTGGACAACGTAGGACAAAACAAATAATGGGTGGTTCTTAATAGCTGGTTTCTCACAGAGCTGTTGACAAGCTAGTGCATGGCTGCAGCTGTATGACTATCTCTAAGTGGCCTTAATGAGAGCGGTAGTGAAACATTGCATATCCTTTTGCCTCTGCTGCATGGCTGTACTCCCACTGTACCAGTTAATCATTCAGACCAGGGAGCCCAATCAGACCTATACATATGAATCATTCAGACCAGGAAGCCCAATCAGAGCGCAATAATCAACAAAGTGGGAATGCCCTTGGGGTCAGCCAGAAGTTCCTTACTTTTCAATATTTGATCAAATAAATGAATACAAATCAGATCACAGTGAGTTCTTTAAATGTAGCAGCAGTTAACGGACATTATAATTCAAAAGATTATTTCATGTAGATACTCATGGACACTTTGAGTATGTGGTTAAAACATTGTAACCACAGGGCTAGATGAACGATATTAAGTTACCAAGTAACTAGGGGCTCTGCCAAATCGAATAGTTTTAAAAGGAAATCTTTCAGGTGAAACATCAATAGCTTCCACGATTCGTTGACTACCTTGATGACTTCGACGCTGATGTCTTTATACAGAATGTCCTATAATGTTGAAAAATTGCGATCAAAATAATTAAAGGCGTAAGTAAAGGACCATAGGGAATATTACATTACATATTACATGTTGAATAATAATGATGTATTTGTTTTTCTCCTTTCTTTTTGTCTTGCTCTCAGTCAAAGGCAAAGCCATCTGAATTAATTGTATGTGTTTTTGGATGCAAATTACATTAATCAACAAAATAATAAATAGATGAATCGATAGAAAAATAATCATAAGTGGCATCCCTATAATATTGTTGACGTTTTACAGTGTAATGTTACTCCATGTCCTCAAATGTGTATTTTGAAAGTTGAGCTTAAACAGAACAAAATGTACACCTGCCACCAGCCCATGGCGAATAGATTTGACCATTTGGCAGGTAAAAAAATAATTATTACTTATTATTACAATTCCTTGGCCGTTATTCAAAGTAAATTCTGGACCCAGCACAACTGAATGTAGCAGGAATGTAGTTGAGTGAATGGAGCCCTGTTGGCTACGAGGGTTTACTTTGAGTCATGTTTGAACATTTAGCAGCCAAACCTTCAGTCACAAGTGAGCTTTTTGGACATCATTTGACAACTCTTTTATACAGAGATGAATACATGCTTTTTTTTATCCTTTAATATGTTTTCTGCTTTCTTTCCATTAGTTGGAAATATTATAGATCAATAGGCGCATTTGATTATACAGGACTTTCTTGCTTGGACGTTAAAAGAAGTAAATACAATATTGTAACTGACTTTGTATATAGGTCAAATCAGGAAACCAGCAGGAAATCTAACTAAACCACACCGGATGATGGAACATATGTGGGGATCTCAGTATGACACAAGGCACACATGTTGCTTCCTGCACTAATGCACTGGTCCACAATGTCTTGTGTGTGTGATAGCCTCCTAAAGGCCCTCTGCCAAGAGACCCTGTCATAGCCCGGAGGTCCACAAAATATCCCATAACCACCAAGGATGGACTACTATAACAAGCGCATCTTGTGACACATCGCTTTATTACGCAGTCACAAACTGTCAAGCACTTTGGCCGACCACAGAGAGAATGTATGAATGTTAATGAATGAACGCTAATGAAATGGATGAATGCTAATTCAATCTAGTTCTAGCTTCACTCCACTCTCTCAAACACCCAGTGGTCCAGTAGACCTACATCAGGGTGCAGATTATGGGGATCCGGGGGGGCATGTCTTGTGTGTGTCGGAATGTTGTATATAACATGTTTATTACACATTTAACCACCCCCATGGTGGATTATAATTTTTTACCTTAGATGTAACCTACTGCAGTTGTCATTTGTAACTCAACCCTATCGTGAGCAAGTTTCTTCTGTTACCTAGCTGTGCATAGTTATATTTATGGAACAAGTGAAAAATTGGAAAGACACCCTGAATGTCACAGTATAATTTGCACCCTTGCTACACTACTAGTAACTGTGTTAAGAGTTAGCTGTCATGCGCACATCGGTCCTCTGGGTGTATATATGTATATATATATATATATATATATTAAGCCATTAGCTCAGCACTGTCCTCTGTCCTTACTCAGTAATTCCCAGGGTAGTATGGAGCCATGAGGGATTTCACAATCACAAAAAGCCTCTGACATCAGGCAAGCTTAGTGGCCAGACGGACACTTGCTGGTACACTGCCCTGCTTCGACAGACTGGAACTCAGCCCCTAAGGTCACTCAGAAACCATCTCTCAGTCTAACTCTATGCCATATATGTTACATTATAACACAAAGGTGTACGGCCTTAATTCACATTCTCATTACAATAGACTGTTGTTCAATGACACAGTTCAACTGACACATTTTAAGCCAGTGTCATTTATATATCAGGAATCTTGAAATTATCTGGAGATAGTCCACTCAGAGTGCTTCTTTTGTAGTCTACAGTAAGCGACAAGAAAGACCATCAAACAGCAACGTTGGTAGACGTTTCCTGTGTGCGTGTGTGTGTGTGGTTGTGTGTGTGGTTGTGTGTGTGGTTGTGTGTTTAAGTTATTTTTTCTCAGCACTGACAGCCAACGAACAGACACGAGAAAGAAACCTCGTATTTAGAAGAGGTGGCCAATGCAACATCTACTTTACATTCACAAAGTGCTCCCTCAACCAACAGAACAGAGGTCTTTTTTTTTCCAGAATGAGTATATAAAGCACAGCGTTCATAAAAAGGCTGCTCAATAGGATTCAATTCATTGGCAAAGGTGAAGGGAAAGCACACACTTGCCCACACACACACATGTAAATATACAAACATACACCAACACTTAGTCACACATACACATACTGCCCTTTTGCCAAGAGCGATTCTGCATATCTCAGATTAAGTAAGAACTCCACACAGGATGTGGACCCCTTTTTTCACCAGTTGTCGTTAACACATGCCTCTCAGAACACAGTCAACAAGGGCAACATGACAGACAAGTGTGCCCAAACAGCTGGAAAGGAGTCACATTACAAAGCCAAGATCTATGCCCAAACTGTCCTTCACTTTCACAAGTCATTTATAGAATTACTGTAATCCATCACTTAAGTAAACCTTAATAATTTCACTTATTACACATACAGACTTATAACAACTTTTCGATTAGAGAACGACAAATATTCATTTTTTATTTAATTTAGTTAATCGCTCACGCAAATCCCTTAATTACTTTACTATCCAATTGTGAATTAATAAAAACGTTACCTAAAAAATATATGAAGGTAGACTGCATGATGTTAACTATGAAAACACATTACATTAAACCTACGAAATGAATATCACTTTCGTATTCAATGAAAATAAGCCTGCTCACAACAATGACAACGCGGCGATTGATTTGAAGTTTGGAACACATAAGAAGCAATACAAACATTGGAACTGTAAGCTAAGAGTCATTTGTTATTTCCAAGCGAGTGTTGTGCATCGATTGCAATCGCTTTCTAATTAATTGCACTATAACTTGACAACAATTCATAAAATTGTTGACATCGCTCATGGTACCTGTTCGCTGTGGAGGAAGGAGGAAGAAACTAAACTCATGCTCCGTCCGTGTCTATGTGTAATAAAGGGTTTTACCTGTGGTTTCAACAAGTCAAGTTGCACTGAGTGGCTCAGCACACAAGCGGCTATTTCTGCACCATATCCCAGCGGACAAGTCAACAACAGTCAATCTTCGTACAAATGTTCTTTCCGAGTGCGATTGATTTAGTGAAAGAACGCAACACAGGCAATCAGTGCATCTTGTAGGCGGGGACAGGACACCGTTATCCACAGATGGCAGTGTGAGAAAGCAGACCACTGAGCGATGACCTATCAGTGGCGGAGCGTGCTGGAAAACAGGGAAATGACCTCCCTCATTTTAACCTCTTATTGGCCTGGATGCTGTCGCTATATATACATTTGGGTAGGAATGACTGAGTTCGATTCTCCGGAGGGACAAACAGCAGGTCAGCGGTGGCGGGACAAGGCGGAAAAATAGCAGCATAGGTTATGTCCATTATCAAAACTATAGAAAATGTTTTAAATGTTAATCATTTTGTAAATCAAGCATCGCATCATATGCCAAGCATTTTGTAAAATCAGCAGGTTATTTAAGGAAATCCCGAGAACTTAACTATTTTTCATCCGTCCACAAACTATTGGTCGAGCAGCATATTATCTGGTTGTTCACTGAAGTCTCGGGTTGCTTTCAAAAGTTCACAAGATGAGTGTATGAGTGTTTCGTTACGAGCACGCGACCCGCTCCACCTGCCGGTGTATTACTTTTTGGACAAGATATGAATATTCATGAGTTAAGAGTTCTGAACGTTCTTATTGGTTGCCTTGACGTTTGCATATATGGAAAGTTGTTATATTGGTACGTATCACCACTATTCATAAATATTTATATATAGGCCTAGTATACATTTTTTGGTCTATGTGTGCGTGTTTTGCAAGCTGCACACAGATACATTTGCATGCATATTTGCATTAATATGCCAGGTTATACTACAAATACCAAGGCAACCAATAAAGTCCCGTAAGAAATCGTGAATATTTGAATAGAATATCCTATTTTTGGCAGCTACAGTTTTAAAACTATCTGCATCAAGTTATCCCTTTGCTGTGTGTGTCATTGTCATAAAATAAAAAGCTATAATAATAATGAAACCTCCAATTCGAAACACCCTCACCAAGACCTCTTTTTGCAGTGTGTACGGACCTGCTAGTATGCAAAGAGAGTTTAATTTCACTTGATCAATCTAGAGGCTGTTATCCACCCCCCTCCTCCATTTTTTCCACCACCATTAGGACCGGAAAAAAGGCCGGGCTCCACTCTAGTGCAACTTGTTATGCCATAGTCCATGTAGCCTGATCTTTGATGCCTGTGCGGATGCAAGGTTAAAGGTTACAATCTACAATGTGGGCAGTATATCTGTGACATTGCGCGCCCCATTGTGCCTGTATGTGTCTTGGCCACATTGTGCTTTGAAAATGTCCCTCCGTGCACCATGCATGGTAGCATGCATGAACCACAG
>OOFG01063257.1:0-15313 GCA_900323295.1 Molva molva | reverse complement strand
AGCATGGGTCACTAAGGGTTAGAGTTAAGGTTAGAGTAGCATGGGTCACTAAGGGTTAGAGTTAAGGTTAGAGTAGCATGGGTCACTAAGGGTTAGAGTTAAGGTTAGGGTAGCACAGGTCACTAAGGGTTAGAGTTAAGGTTAGGGTAGCACAGGTCACTAAGGGTTAGAGTTAAGGTTAGGGTAGCACAGGTCACGGGGGATTAGGCTAGCACGGGTCACTAAGGGCTCCACCTTAAACTTTCCAAGGGCAGAACCATTTGTTCTCGCAAACCAGCAGTGATATAAATAAATAAATATATATATATATAATATAGAATATATATATAAGTCTTCTACATGCAGCAGAGGCTCTGAGGTCATTGGCTGGTGATGGATGAGATGGATGATGGTCAAACCAGGCCTTCCCAGATCAGACTGGCTGGGCCATCAATAATAAATCACCTGCCATCAACATTGCATATTAGATAGAGGGCTGGAGACGGGCTGCTGCCGTTGAGTGGGTTCTCTCTCTAAAGCCCTTCCTGCTCTCTGAGTGGACATTGCCAGGCATGCGGCGGTCATAGAGCAATATGAAGAGACAGCTAGACATTTAGTGCAGACTTATTTTCTTCTCGTGAATTCCAAGGCTCTTCTTGCTATTTCGTTATGGCTGTTTCTCGGGGAGTATATTAAGCCACCACACACCTACACGGTGATTGAGGAGCAGATGCAGGCCAGTATTGTCACAATCTGGCGAGAATAATGTTAGTTAGCCGGTTTCAGCATTGCTAATGATGCAGCGCTACAAGATAAGAAACTCTTGCTAATTAATAACATCTTCCTCAGAAAGTAATTGGTTCAGAATACATAGCGTTTTGTGCTACAATTGACTCATTTATTATTAAAAAAGAATAACAATATGTTTGCCTGAAGGCAATTTCTAGACCAGTAATATTTTAATAAATAAAAAATGGACAATATCACCTAAACACCATCCAACAATAATTATGATCATAAAACTGCAAATATATTCTATTGTCATGAAACTTTTTTCTGGAATTGTCTTTCTCTGAATCATCGTTATGACCCAGGGGGAAGCAGCCGCGCCGTACCCAATCACAAAGCACTATTCATAGTAACACTGGAATAGCCAGCCACATGTACGGTGGCGGAGACATGTCAAACGAACGGCATATCCAAAACGCTTTGCAAATTCGAAAAACAAGCGCATTAACGGAAAACACAAACGCAAAAACCACGCCACAACACAAAAACGGAAAAACCACAACACGCCTGCAAAAGTCACAACATAACGGAAAAGAGCGATAACTGATTTTGACAATGAGACGGGCATACTATTAGTGCCAACACATGATAAAGAGGAACGTTCCTGCTCGTTTGAAAAGTTTTTTTTATTGTAGTTAAAATGTATTGTCCTTTTTGTGGATTCATACTACATTCGGAAACGGCTTTCTGCAGTTCTGGTGTCAAGAACATACAATTCTTGCAAGATGCCGATATGGCTGGCGCTAGTGATGGCCCGCGCGCAGGTTTTTTCCAACGAGCAGGAACGTTCCTCTTTGTCATGTGTCTCATGTTTCATTGTCAACATGTGTTTTCGCTCACATAAACATTTCGCTCACGGTATGTTTATGTGATTTGCAGGTGTGTTGTCGCTTTTGCGTGTTTGTGTTGTGGCTAGTGCGTTTGTGTTTTCCGTTAATGCGCTTGTGTTTTGGATATGCATGTTTGTTCTACGCGTCTCGGCCACCGTACACATGGGCTGGCGAGCAGTAGCCACATTTATAAGTGTTCGTTACTCGTCCATACTACAAAGTTTCTGTGTTTTGTATGTTTTTCAAAGGGAGACAGTAAGTAATTCAACCAAGATCAATTTAAAAGGTTCTCTCGGAGCTATGATCCTATGAAGTTTTTTTTTTTTTTTAAAGATAGATAGATTAAAAGTCCTATATTATATTTGCCGCCGCAGGATTAAAAAGTTGATTTTCCAAGAGTTTGAAGTAAATGCAACAGAACAGCTGTACCTGCATACGGTAAAAACAAGCTCAAATGTTTCCGTCCACACCAGCCTTAAAAACATGAAACCATGTAGTACTGTCGAACCGTACCTAACAACAATACAAGAGAGTAGAGGAGCCTTCTGAAGCCCGTATGAAGCATCGCTCACTTTCTGCTTCCTGAAACATGTTTAGAATTGAATCGTGTTCCAGAGTATCTCTTCATCAGGGTGGAGGCGCAGGAATCAAACATACGTGGGAGGGCCATCAAAGCTTTGAGTATGGACATGAAAGGGAAAGGTTGATGTAAGGAGAATTAGATCCGACACGGTTTGATCTCATAAACTAATGTCTTAATAATGATATAAGCCACTTATTCTCCATGGCAGTGAATGATTAAGATAAATGTTTGGCTCTTGATCATATACAAATTGCATATTATTATATACAACACCGTTCTACTATCTATACATTTTAGCCATTTCTATATGGTTATGTAGACTCTCCGCGAAAAACTTAGATGGTACAACGTGTGAAAAGTTGCCCGATCCACTCAAATCCCGATGCATCAAATCCCGTTCCTTCTTTGTTTAGTTCTGTCTGTTTACTTGGAAATTGGTCATTATGGAAGTAAGATGTTCTCTGAAAGTCGTTTCCCATTGTCTTCACATTTTTATTGAACCTTAAAGCTATGCTTGGACACCCGCTCCTGGGCTGCAGAGCTGTGCCGGGCCAGAGTTTGATTGCTGCAGGATTTACTATGGTTAAAACAAGCCAATAGCCACCCAGAGTATTGTATTAAGTGCCGTAGCCAGCGGATGCCGCAAACATTTTCAACACATGCTGTTTTATAAAGGTGTGAGGGGGCTTCTGCTCTGCATCATCCCCAATAAACAGTGGCCCCGTTAAACGGGACCAACATTTGAAATGTTTACGACGATGGGAGGGCTGAGGGAGGTTAGGACAAGGTTGTCCCCGGATGCTCCCTGCAACGCCCAGAGCAGACTCCCGTTTTGCAAATACTTTCATGGATGGCTGCTTATCCATATTCTGGCAAGGCCAGCAATGCGATTTCACTCTTGATTACCTCTGCTGATCAGCGTGATTGGTTTAGTGTTGAGTAAATATCAAGGCAAACAATGCATGGATTACCAGGGCGAGAATCAGGGGGATAAGCAAAGAGGCAGGAGGTCTTTGGTGGTTTCCATAATCCTGATGAACTACCAAACAACTTTGGCATTTGAGTCGTGCAAGGTCAGCACAAAATACAACACAGTGAAACTCCTCTCAACTCGTGTTCTGGGTAAAGTTTGACCTCAGCTGACGAGTTTGTTAGGAGCATGGCATTTCACAGGATTAACCTGATATCAATCTGCCGCCTTTTAATTCCACGGTAATTTAAACCTCCAAATTGATCCGCGTGCCTAAATGGCCTTTTTTTTCTAAATCGCTGCCATATCAGATGCTTTCCCACAGCGAGATTCTTATCAGAGGAAAAAGTCAAAGTGACACACATTAGGTAGAGTTGCATTCTCTCCTGGGGCCTGGGCCTCAAACGACCCCCTTCTCTTCTACATTCTTCAGGGCTGGTGACAAGACAACCCTACTGCAGGCAGGAGGCCAGATGAGGCCAGCCCCTGCTACACAAAGCCCCAGATTACTCATGAGCACCAATCCAAATAACTTGTCAAGACAGATCTTTGGTCCTGGCGTTCATTATTCACACTCCAAACGCTCTGGAAGCAGGAAAGGTGTCTTGGGGGTAGAAGGGGAGAGGAGATCCTCACCTCCTTACCTCTTTGCCGCCTCACCTATTATTTGACAATGGGATGGAAACGGGCAAAGGCTGGATATGACTGCAGAAGAGAAGAAAACTATGGCACAGAGGAAATAGTTCAAGAATCCATCACATATAATTCATAACTATGCACTTAGTCATTATCTTTTCAGCTTCACAGGTGCAGAAATAAAGGTAAAAGGGGCACATGGAACATACATTTAGCAGCCCGGCGACATTTAAATCTGGCAAAATAGGTTTCAAACAGAACAAGTCTCATTTAAGTGAGTGCCCAATGATGGGTACTAGTGTTTGAGATTTAACTACTACAATAGGACCGTCTTCAATTTCCTTTATCTCCTAACATTAGCACAGTATTGTCTTTAGAAGAAAAAATACCACATTTCCAGTTTCTCTGCCTCCTGTGCGTTGCTTAATGGCGTGTGTCTGTGTTACCTTCAGCGTTTTTCTAGCATGGTGTGTGTGTACGTGTGACCATGCACGAGCATGCATACATGATTGAGGTGTGTGTGCTTGAGTGAATGCTCTCAGCCAGCGTGTCTGTGATGGCTGACCCAGCAGACAGAGTAAGATGGATCCTGCCTCCTAGTCGGTCCATCCTTGTGGCTACGGCCTCCACAACCGCTAACCGCTAATGCAGTGGCTCATTAGTCTAACCACACAAGAGCTCCCTCTTACAAACAGCCGATGAACTCTCAGTGGAACAGGTAACCGCCAGTGTTGGTGATATACACACTCCCCAACCTGTAGCATGCATAGAGTCCTTTCATTCTCTACAGTCGAAAGCAGCAAATAGGTCGATCACACATCGAGAATACCGTGTCCAGGGCTCCTTTAGCCTATAGCAAAATGAGCGTTTACGACAGCATAAACTCGGTGAGAAAAGGCTGCCTTTTCTTTTTGGATTTTCCACTCATAAACCACCATAAAACGCTCTTGAATGCACAGCCCCATACAGGATGCCCGGACATAATGCACATGTAATGGGGTCCATTACAGAGGACATTAACTGACTGGCACAGTGGGGATAGGGTTTGAGGTTTAATGGTTTAGAGGGCAATCAGGTCCCAAGATGTTAAAGGGAGATAACAATATGTTTAGCCTACCTTGCTTCCAGGTGTTATTGCCCATTGCTGAAATGATATTTCTGTAGTGTAGCCCGTACCCAGTGGGTGATGGAGAAATGGTGTTTGCATTTGAATTGACATCAGATAACAAAACCAAACTGCAGCAGCACCATTGGTGTTTGGGTCTGCATCTGCACCGAGCCGTCCAGCCCCAAGAATCAACACATCACTGGCACAGCGATCCCATAGCCACTGAGCACAGGAACCGGTTGACACAACATGAAGGATAGATGTGACTGCTCCAGACTCGGAGGCTCCTTGCTCCCTATCTGGCCCGAGTGCCGGGTGCCTAGTGAAGCCTGGCCTACACTGGCTGTCCACAGAGTCTAAGTGGCACCGTTGCCCGGGGGCCGTAACAAGGCTTGACGGGTGGAGACACTTCCTTCCCCTTCCCTTCCCAGGTGGGCTCTTCCTCACACTGTGTAGAGTCACATCGACCCACGGGCAAACCGTTGATTGGGTCTAATCCGTGGTGAATTGATTGTAGGGACGAATCAAGCTGGTTAACATTCCCACTCAATCTGCCACATTGCATCTGTTCTCTCACGTTGCGTCTGTTCTCTCACGTTGCGTCTGTTCTCTCACGTTGCGTCTGTTCTCTCATGTACATGCGTTTCATGTTTGGGATTTGTGTTGTTTGCTGTTTGGTTTTAAAGGTGGCTGATTAACTGTATAGATAATTGTTAAGCTTCCTGTTTAAGGAATTGGGAGGTAATGGAGTTGCACATAATGTAAATGCAGACAATGCAAATACTAGAACTGTAACCATATTTGGAGGAATTGTGCCTGCACAACAGTAATTTTAATCATATGCATCTACATGTTGTACAATATCTGCCATGACAAGCATCACAGGATCCATTCTGGCATGAAAGGCAATTGCTATGCATAGATTGATTAAAATCGCACATAATAATTATAAATGTATCGAAAGTTTGCAACTGGGCTGCATTCCCTGGGAAAAAAAGAGCAATACATTTCGTAAGCAGCCATTATCTTATATTTGGGTACCTGAGACATGCATCCTTCTGATATATAATAGATGTTGAGTCTTGAGGTGGCTTCCTCACTCTGCATCTGTGTCATAACTCAAAATGGGGGCAATATGCAGACCCCTGTCAAGCAGTCAGGGATGGGGTAGAAACTGCTTTTTTTTCTCGCTATTTTAAGCAACAATGGGAGTTGGCGTAAGCAGAAAACATTGCCGAAAGAAACAAACACAAAAACCTCCTGGTATCTCCAGCGGAGAGTGAGAGCTGAGCAACTGGCCATTATATTGTAATGGTACGATCAGCACAATGTACGATTCCTCCAAACACTGCACTCCACAGATAGTCACACACAAGACTCCATCTTGCGACAGAGCAGAATAGATTGGGTCACGGAATGGCCAAAGTTGTCAAGTTGTCCATGGTCATTGCATCCATTAAATCACATCCACTCTGGTTGGGGCTGATGCGGGAGAGGGGGGTCATTACATGTTACGTGCGCTAGGTAATTACCATTTTAGGGCTAAAGGCCTACGCTTAAATGTTTTATGGTCGGTCAATGAACCTGCTAACGGGCGCCGTAGCTCACCGATGACAATGCAGTCTATTAGGCCGTGACACAGAGGGATGAGGGGCTGGTCCAACTATACCCTGCATATTGTACATTTCGGTCTGCGATCTTCATGCACTCTACATAACGCGGCTTCATGCACAAACGCACTCTGCGCCACTCATGTGTAGCCATTAAGAGCCTGACGCACGTTGTTGGTCTTTGTACAGAAATCCTCTAATTATAGGATTTATAAATGGCCAGTGTGCGTACATGAATAAGTAAATACATGACAGCGGGAAGAGGCAGAGGCGTATTAAACCCTCTCGTGCTTCTTGTCTGGGAAGATTAACATTCTGAAGGTCACTGTTGACAGAGAGGGAGCTTTTAAGACCCCGCTCTTAGTGGGGAACAAAACTAGTTTGTGTGCAAGGTTACTAAGTGATTAGACGACCACCGCGGTTGAGAGACATATGAAAAGAGCACGGAACAGAGCAGGAATTTGTTGTTGTTGGTCTAGTCGGGGTCCTGACCCATTTAAAGCCAGGTGCCAGGAAGTACAAACATTGCATCTGTTGAAACGTATATGTGTTCTTGTTTGGGGTCAACATGTTATGCTTCTCAAATCAGTTGTCACGGGGGATCTACTGTATTTCGACGAGACGCATAACCTCTCCCCTTTTGTCTTGTGCTCTTGGGGGAAATACTATTCAGGATTCCAGTCGTGTGTTAGACAAAGAATAGGAAAAGCTTTTTTGTGTTCATGAATACCCTGGCAATCAAGGCATCAATTATTTAAGGTCCTCACAGAGAGCAACTAAGGCTGGCTGTCCACGGCAGCACCGGCCAGGACTGTTAATGCAGTCCGTTTAACACAGTGACAATTCAGCTGGAGCGAAGCGGCACGAAAGAAAGACGTAGACAGAGTTATAGTTAGAATCCATGAGGGTGTTATCCAAGGTTATCTGTCACTTGATGTGTGTTGATCCCAATGCCCTCCATCCTGACTTGGATATGCCAAGTGCATCACACTGTTTCGATTTTACATTTCTTGAATTTCTTAAACTGAATTGACAACTTTATCAAAACGTACAACTGCGGGGCACTTAATAAACAATGGACAATTGCACAATGGCACACTGGTTGGGCCTGTTCCATAGAAGGTGCCCTTACTACTGCCTGTGCTATATTGGGTTGCCATGTCTATGCCCAATAAGTTACGACGTGTCTTTCAGAAACAGCCCAGTCTCCCAGGAGATAAACTGCAAGCTGCAAAGATCTGAAGGAAGGCATTGCCCCATCCCTCCATCCATAACAAAACAACTAAAATGTCAATGTGATTTCCTGTCTTCACATTAAAGTTAATTTCCCCCTGACTGGCTTACGTTTTTAATTAATATGCAATTTGTTATGGCTCAGTTTCTTTTTTTATATGCATTGCAAAAATTTACTGTAAAATCTGGATGCTATTGATTATTTGACTCTTTGTCACTTTACTAAAATGACTTAATGGGTTCATGACGATCTAAGAGAATAGAGGGATAAATAATATACGGGACAGATGGAACAATTAGTCAACTATGTGTGTGCTCACACACATTCTTACATATAAGCTTTAAAATGCTTATACATATATCAGTATGCACAGCTTCTGAATCTCAAAGAGGTCCTTCTTTAACATCTAAATGACCTTCATAAAAGTATTCACAATTATTCCCTACAGGCAGAATGTATATATTTTCCCCTTTGCTGTTTTAACCTATGCCAGTCAATTGGAAAGATTCACTGGAGCAAAGAAACCCCTTCTGAGACAGAATATAGATGTATTAAAGCATAAGATGTTTAAACCCCAAATAATACATTCCAATAATACTGTGTTTCCCTTACAGTAATTGCGACTGCATTTGCTTCACATGTAACGGAAAACCATGAACTAGCGATAGAAGCATATTCTGTCACTAACTAAATTAGTCAAACTTTGGGGGAATAATTAAATATTCCCTCCCATTTAACGCCATTGTGCGGTGATACATTCTACCCAGGTGTAATAATCCGTCTTGATTAAAACGCCGGCGCTGCAGCAAATGAACGATGCGGGAGCGACGCGTCTCGTTCACACATCGACGCTCCGCGGCTCTTCACCCTGATGAGACACTGGCTGAAAGGCAATATTGGTTTTTAAATTTACATTTTCTCAAACTGCCAGACTCTCTCCATATGCCTACCAAATATCACTGAACCAATTAAAACGCACATCTGTTTCATTAGGCAAGCTCATATTCATCCATCTTATCTGTCAACCTCATCTTACCTACATGCGCCCCATCTCTGGGACTCCCGGTACTTTGATCAGAGCGACTGATTGAGGCAATTTCACTCCATTTGACCAGAAATTATAACTTTATTCTTTCAATTCCCCAGTTGATAGTCCACTGAATTATTTTTTGAAGTTCCAATTCCAAGTCCAAAGTTGTCCTTTTTTCTTTTTGTTTGCAAACACACACACACACACACACAAACACACACACACACACACTCACACACTCACACACTCACACACACACACACACACCATCACATCACACAACATACAGCAGAGAAACACAGCCCCCTTTGTTTTGTCTTTCAGTGTTTCATCAAGAGCACTACAAGACACAACAAGCAAACATAACAGGCAAATAGAAACCCTTACCTGGTTCCTCTTTCTGAGACGAGCGAGGGGCAGGAACACCTGTCAGCCATTGCCAATATCAGCTGTCCGTCATATACAGGCTTGTTTTGATTATTTACTTTTCTCATGTATTATTCACTACATTATAATAATTAATAATAATAATTAATAATTTATCTTGTTTGGGTAAACTCTGAATGACTTATTCTCGCCTTGAAGGTTTTAAACTGCAAAGTCCAATGATAAAATACTAATAAAAGACTATATGCAGACCTAAAAGTTCAATTCTACTGATATTTTTCAGTTGGAGTGAGCTAACACTATTCTGTTATTGTTAAACTGGCGGGGGTTTCCAAGCGGACCCTAATTCTCTGTGGCCCACAGACAGTTAATGGCCCCCTGTGGTGCAGCCATGCCCCTTTCCAGCAAATGGTCTCTCCATCCAAGCCTTTACCAATCATAAACAAGTAAATAATGCAGGGCACTCTGACTGAAAGGCTTGCATTCAAAGAGAAAGGAGCAGAGCATGAACCTGTAGCCGGATAGACCCTGTTCTGTATTTCTACGAGAAAGGCATTAATTTCTGTGATTTACATATTCATTGAGGTCATTGTCATATCAGTGCAATAAAGTATTTCTCGCGTATATTTACTATCACCGCTACAGGGTGTTGGCCAGGGGCAGTTGGAGGGTGAGGAAGAAGCCCAGATCTATTAATCAGAATCTTAACTGGCAACTGATCTAGCCTGGCTGTGGAAACAGGCCGTCTGCACACCTTCCATCCCTTCGTATTTGTCTATGGAATGAAGCATTTAGCCAGACTGCAAGGACAAAGAAGCTTGTTCCGCTTCCCTGACAGAAATCATTACCTTAAGCCGGTCCTTGGTG
Source organism: Molva molva (assembly GCA_900323295.1). Classification (NCBI taxonomy): domain Eukaryota; kingdom Metazoa; phylum Chordata; class Actinopteri; order Gadiformes; family Lotidae; genus Molva; species Molva molva. Next base: position 5,290 of record OOFG01063257.1, on the reverse strand, counting down.
ATCATTGGCTTTTATCTTCACATTATAAAATGAAATACCACGCATACGTGAGAAGTATTTGTAGAGACGGTTCGCTAATGAATGTAGATGTAGATGTTGGAATATTAATCAGTATAAAATATTAAAAAAATGGACCAACATTTGGAAGTCTTTTAATGTTTTAGGGAAGGAAGGCTATATTCTCCTTAGTCTTTTTATTGTTTTGACTTTGAAGAAAGTCATTACAGGAATACTAAGCGTTCCACATGTATTAATTTACAGACTGAATGCAGGCGTGATGTTTGGTTTCAGTGGACAGCCTCAAGACTGGTACCGTTTTAATATTGAAGCATGAACGTGTATTTATTCTTAGGATAATTCCATATATATAAAACATGTGTCAGGATGACAGGTACTTCATGAAGGTATTTTGTCTGTCCATCGCCTCATTAATCCGTCTGTTAAATTGTTAAATTCATTTGTTTGCTTGTTTATTTGTTCCACGACCAAACCTTAATTGGTCTGATCCATTTCATTAGTAAATAAATGTACCAAGGGCATATTGGTTCAGAGGGATCAAACCAATTGTAAAAAACAAATACATTAAAACCAGAGCCCAACTATCATTTCACTGTCTGCGTCCTTAACACTGAATACAACCACAAATAAGTAAAGCAGACTTAAAGTAAGGCATGAGAAGGAATGCAATGACCCGGCGAGGTAAATGGCTTTGAGGAATGATGTTTTGGTTCAAGGACGAAACGCAGACAGAGGGCAAGTGAGAGTCCCTTTGAAAATGGTTCTCTCTTCTTCTCCCCGAAGCAAAGAACGTCGCCTGCCCGGTAGTGTGAGGTTGATTGGATTGGACTATATCTATAAGGGGGGTGCAAGGCTGGAGCAATTTTGAAGGAGCAAAAGATTGTGGGTAACCTGGTACCCTAGATGAGCTGAAACAAGGTAGTATGTCCGATTTTAGCCATTGTATTTTGATATTTTTACAGAAGTGAGTAAAAAAATAAAGATAAAAACCTTCCCTGAGAGTTGTAGCCACAATTTCTGAGGTCCTTTGCAAAACTAAAAGAGAAGATTCCAAGACAATGGGTGGGTCTGGACTCAAATCTATAGAGTGTGGCCAGGTAAAAAGGGCATGGATCTTTGATAAGCTCCCACTTACAATAACATACATGAGGACATGCGCCTGGAACGGCACAATGCTGCTTCAAGGGAAGATCAGCTCTTCCACCTTGAGGAACAGGCTGGTGTCGTCACAGAGCGCTCGCGGACAACTATTTCAAAGTCAATTTCCTGCATATGGTGGTTGCCTCAGGAACTCGAATAACTGCTAATATAAGTGTTGCCGACGAGATTAGAAGAAAACCATGTAACTTCCATCTATATGTGTCTCCTCAGGCTTCAAGGTTGGGTTTCAGACTCGTCTCGTTGTGTGTCAAGAAAACAGTGGTTTGAGTCTGTGCAATGTTTATACTCATCAAATATATACTGCAAATTAAAGTTAACTGGAGACAGTTTTTAAAACCGAAAAACACTTTGAAAATTGTAATGCTGAGAATTTATGACATTGCTTCTTTGCCTACAACCCCATTGACATTAATATTGATTAATGAATCAACATTCACGAAAGGTTTCAATAACCATTCCATCGACAAGAGTAAACAATGTATACATACCATAATAATAATAATAATAGTAATAATGATAATATAACATGAAGTAGGTCATTTATTTTTACATAAATTAGTTGTAATGGAGCCACAGGTTTTCTCAGTAAGACAAATCTTTATGTTGATTGGTTTAAATCCCACACACTCTGATAATCGGTTTGCCCAAGGTCCTCATTCACCACAAGACTGTAAAAAACATGGGGTAGCGTCCGTGACGTCATCCATTGGTTTATGAACGACTGTTATGAGCTGTAGATTAAAGCACCCACCAGGAACCACCTAAAGGCCGTTAGAGGAACTACTGCTAGTCCCTACCGCCAACCACCTAAAGGCCGTTAGAGGTACTACATGCTAGTCTGAACCGTGAACCACCTAAAGGCCGTTAGAGGTACTACATGCTAGTCTGAACCGTGAACCACCTAAAGGTCGTTAGAGGTACTACATGCTAGTCTGTACCGTGAACCACCTAAAGGTCGTTAGAGGTACTACATGCTAGTCTGTACCGTGAACCACCTAAAGGTCGTTAGAGGTACTACATGCTAGTCTGTACCGTGAACCACCTAAAGGTCGTTAAAGGTACTACATGCTAGTCTGTACCGTGAACCACCTAAAGGTCGTTAGAGGTACTACATGCTAGTCTGTACCGTGAACCACCTAAAGGTCGTTAGAGGTACTACATGCTAGTCTGTACCGTGAACCACCTAAAGGTCGTTAGAGGTACTACATGCTAGTCTGTACCGTGAACCACCTAAAGGTCGTTAGAGGTACTACATGCTAATCTGTACCGTGAACTCGTTAAAGGCCATTAGAGGTACTACATGCTAGTCTGTACCGTGAACCACCTAAAGGTCGTTAGAGGTACTACATGCTAATCTGTACCGTGAACTCGTTAAAGGCCATTAGAGGAACTACATGCTAGTCTGTACCGTGAACCCATTAAAGGCCATTAGAGGAACTACATGCTAGTCTCCGGCTTGACTCCGTCTTCAGGAGGAATAGCCCAACCAGGTGTGTGGGGCAGGGGGGTACCCTCCTGTATCCCTGTTTTCTCATCCCGGATCTTCATTCCATAGGACAATGTATTCATGTATTGAGCCATCACTGCTTTTCCGAAGCTATTATGTCTTGCGTATTGATTATGGATTATTTGGCTTTTTCTAAGTCTTCTGTTTCTTGTGTTGCCAGCAATGCAGTCACCATGAAAAATGGATGTTTCATCTACAAGACAATCAATATCGTGCTGCAACGTGCATAGTGCCCATAGTGCTTATTATGTATCGCATTATCTTTTTGATCATATAAATGACTAATAAGATAAAAACATGAAAAGACAGAAGGTTGAACTTTAAAAAAAGATTTCATCCATCAGCTACTCTGCTAGTATAAAGGTAAAAACCTATTTCTGATTCCTGTCTTCTTTAGATCAGTGACTTCATGTGATGTCTTCACTCCGCTTCTGAAAAGAGATAGTGTTTATTTTATGAAGCGGATGTATCAGTCTGCTATCACTGCTATTACAAAATACTTTTTTTGGCCATTGAATTTTAGATGGTATTCATCAGGTATTCTTTTATGTGATGAAAAAAAAAGTGGTTTCACGTGAACCACGCAAATAACAACAATCACAAGAACAATATTCAGGGTAAAATAAGGTAATAATGGTAAAAATAAATAATAATGGTTAATAAAAAAAAGAAACCACGTGTAACAGAAGAGAAACCTTGAAGACTTCGGTCAGATGCTCACACTTCAAACCCTCCCAGCACAACAGGCAAATTCAAGGTCCTCACACACACACACACACACACACAGTCTCTGTGTACTTTACTTTCCCTCTCTCTCTCTCTCTCCCTCGCTCTCTCTCTCTCTGTCTCTCCTTCCCTCTCTTTCTCTCTCTCTGTCCCCCTCACTCTCTCTCTCTCTCTCTCTCTCTCTCTCTCTCTCTCTCTCTCCTCTCTCTCTGTCTCTCTCCCTCTCTCTCTCTCTCTTTCTCTCTCTCTGTCCCTCTCCCACTCTCTCTCCCTCTCTCTCTGTCCCTCTCCCACTCTCTCTCCCTCTCTCTCTCAAACGTTCCCTTTCATCTGCCCACACAGTGCTGAAAGGCCCTGAGCCCATGAGCTGGAGAACTGAGGTAGTATGGAAACATTGTGAACACACTTGCAGCGGATCAGCTGTGTGTGTGTGGAGATTCCATGAAGCTCATTTACATGCTGACCATGTGGCCCCCCTTCGCTCACATTTGCATTTCACAGGTGGAGTCTGCAGCGAAGCCCCGGCGTGACACATCAATACCCCTTTGTTGCTGGATGAATCTTCTGCTGCTGCCCGGCCTTGCTGAGCAGCTCTGAAACCAAGGAGGAGAGGAGCAGAAATAAAGAGCAGAATTCAGGACATGTGTAAGCACATTTTTATTTGACTTGACACCGGTCCAACCGGGCCTTGCTTCACTGATGGAGGGGGACCGCACGGGTCCAGAGGAGGACCGCACGGGTCCAGAGGAGGACCACACGGGTCCAGAGGAGGACCACACAGGTCCAGAGAGGGATCACACAGGGTCCAGAGGGGGAGGGACCACACGGAGGGGGACCGCACGGGTCCAGAGGGGGAGGGACCACGCGGGTCCAGAGGGGGACCACACGGGGTCCAGAGAGGGATCACACAGGGTCCAGAGGGGGACCACACGGAGGGGGACCGCATGGGTCCAGAGGGGGACCACACGGGTCCAGAGGAGGACCACACAGGGTCCAGAGGAGGACCACACGGGGTCCAGAGGGGGACCACACGGGTCCAGAGGAGGACCACACGGGTCCAGAGGAGGACCACACAGGTCCAGAGATGGATCACACAGGGTCCAGAGGGGGAGGGACCACACGGGTCCAGAGGGGGACCACACGGAGGGGGACCGCACGGGTTCAGAGGGGGACCACACGGGTCCAGAGGGGGACCACACAGGGTCCAGAGGGAGAGGGACCACACGGGGTCCAGAGGGGGAACACACAGGTCCAGAGGGGGACCACACGTAGGGGGGCCACACAGGGTCCAGAGGGAGAGGGACCGCACGGGTCCAGAGGGGGACCACTTGGGTCTAGAGGGGGACCCAACAGGGTCCAGAGAGGGGCCGCAAGGGGGCCAGAGGGGGACAACACCGGGTCCAGAGAGGGGACCACATGGGTCCAGAGGGAGAGGGACCACACGGGTCTAGAGGGGGGCCGCATGGGTCTAGAGAGGGGCCACATGGGTCTAGAGGGGGACCCAACAGGGTCCAGAGGGGGACTGCATGGATCTAGAGGGGGACACAACAGGGTCCAGAGGGGGACTGCATGGGTCCAGAGGGAGAGGGACCACACGGGTCTAGAGGGGGGCCGCATGGGTCTAGCGAGGGGCCACATGGGTCTAGAGGGGGACCCAACAGGGTCCAGAGGGGGACTGCATGGATCTAGAGGGGGACACAACAGGGTCCAGAGGGGGACTGCATGGATCTAGAGGGGGACCCAACAGGGTCCAGAGAGGGACCAAACAGGGTCCAGAGGGGGACCCCATGGGTCTAGAGGGGGACACAACAGGGTCCAGAGGGGGACTGCATGGATCTAGAGGGGGACCCAACAGGGTCCAGAGAGGGGCCGCAAGGG
>OOFG01063254.1:0-17812 GCA_900323295.1 Molva molva | reverse complement strand
TCCCCCCCCCCCCCCTGTCTTTAAACATAAACATCACCAGAGAGAGAGGATTTTTATTTTTTTTTTATCAACAAAGTCAAGGACATAGGACAGCAGAAAGTTCCCCCTAACCACTTTTTGAAATTATTTTAGCAGTTTAAAACCTTTCTTTTTGTAATTAAAATCATACCATTGCTCACATGAAACCTAGCAATTGCACCCTTGGTGTTATCAACCCAAAATTGCTCAAGGAGGTTATGGACACTGTTGGACCCAGTATTTTATCAATCAACAGTTACCTATTGAGTGGCTCTGTCCCTCCTGCTTTTAAACATGCTGTAGTCCAGCCCCTTTAAAAAATAACAAACATGGATCCATTGGTTTTAATCAGCAACCGACCCATCTCCAAGCTTCTATTTTATCAAAGGTTTTAGAGAAAGTATTTCTTATGCACCAAAATAACAGGGCTCTATTTTAGGTCCTCTTTGTTTCTCAATCGATATGCTACCACTTGGTCACATCACCGAAATCATGTCTCTTTTCCTTGCTCTGTGAACGATACACAAATACTTCCCTCTTAGACCTGGTGACCCAAACAGCCTAGCTGCTGTAAAACAAACCCAAGGACATACTAAGTTGGATGTCAACATGTCAGTAATGTAACTAGCTCCTTAGGGACTAAAATGTCAGTAATGTAACTGGCTCATAAGGGGCTAACATGTCAGTAATGTAACTGTCTCATAAGGGGCTGACATGTCAATAATGTAACTGGCTAATAAGTTAACATGTCAGTAATAGCCTTATGATAAGAAGTAAGAAGCTGCTATATTCCAACTAGTCCCGAATGCAGAAGCTTCTTACTGGTTCCAACAGACCTCATCACCTCACCTCAAACTAGTCCAGAATACAGCAGCTTCTTACTGGTTCCAACAGACCTCATCACCTCCAACTAATCCAAAATGCAGCAGCTAAGCTTCTGGCTTCTCTTTATGGCTCCCTGTAACTTTAAGACTGTATTTTATGACTCAGGATTAGTTAACTTTTAGAGCTCACCAAGGTCTGGCTCTGACTTATATTACTGCCATGTTACCTTATGAGCCAGTTACATTACTGCCATGTTATGAGTCAGTTACATTACTGCCATGTTATGAGTCAGTTACATTACTGCCATGTTACCTTATGAGCCAGTTACATTACTGACATGTTACCTTATGAGCCAGTTACATTACTGACATGTTACCTTATGAGCCAGTTACATTACTGACATGTTATGAGCCAGTTACATTACTGCCATGTTACCTTATGAGCCAGTTACATTACTGCCATGTTACCTTATGAGCCAGTTACATTACTGCCATGTTACCTTATGAGCCAGTTACATTACTGCCATGTTACCTTATGAGCCAGTTACATTACTGCCATGTTATGAGCCAGTTACATTACTGCCATGTTATGAGCCAGTTACATTACTGCCATGTTATGAGCCAGTTACATTACTGCCATGTTAGTCAGTACACAGCTTTAGACTCTCTGGCGGGGCCCTTTACTGTTCCAAAGTCTAAAGGTGACCGTGCATTCTCCATCTCCATCTCCATCTCCATCTCCATCTCCATCTCCATCTCCATCTCCTAGACTTTAGAACAGCCTTCCCCAATGAGAGGCTAGCAGAATCAGTAACTTATTTTAAATTATTTTATTAAAACCCACTTTTATCAAATGTTTAAGGCTTTAATTTGATGTTCATTTTTTCAATATATTTATCTTATACATTTTTTTGGTCTTGATTTCTCATTCTCTTTCATCCTTATCTTTAATTGTATTTTTTGATTGCTGCTCTCCCTCCACTCTTGTCAGAGTATTTTAAAGTGATTTGCCCTTATTGTACATGTCAAAGCACTTAGTCGTTTTAAAGGTGCTATTTAAATAAAGTTGAGTATTATAAACAACTACACAAACTACGCGCGTAGCAAATTATTTTTGCTACGCACGAACCAGGAATATCTTGGCATGGGCCCCACATGGGGCCCGCCTTGGCCCTCAGCGGCCCTCAGCGGATGTGTGATTGATTTAGTGATTAATCGATGGACTGGTTGTGTGATTGATTTAGTGATTGATCGATGGACTGGTTGTGTGATTGATTTAGTGATTGATCGATGGACTGGTTGTGTGATTGATTTAGTGATTGATCGATGGACTGGATGTGTGATTGATTTAGTGATTGATCGATGGATGTGTGATTGATTCAGTGATTGATCGATGGATGTGTGATTGATTCCCTCCCCAGACATAAGGAGTCTATGATGATGAGGATGTGTGATTGATTCAGTGATTGATCGATGGATGTGTGATTGATTCCCTCCCCAGACGTAAGGAGTCCATGAAGATGAGGCAGACTCTGGACAACCTGCGCTTGGATCTGAGCGTGGATGAAGACGAACCCGTGGAGACGGAGCAGTTAGCCATCGTCTAGCCATATCACTGGTGACCTTCCCTGCTTGTGCGGGAGCACGTCTGATGGACTTCATTCATACTGTGCTTTAGTGCTGTCACTCAGGGTTTTTTGCGGTCAGTTTTTTATTCTTTTAACAACTTCTTTCGGAACATCCTTCCCGGTCACAGATCTTCAACACTTGCTACTTCTCTGTCCGGATTCATTCTTGTGTTTATCTTCATTACTTCCTTGAAGAGGTCTTTAGTCGTTCTCAGTTGAAAGGTACAAGCATAACATGCAGTATTCCAATGTATTCCATGTCTTGAGATGCTGAGGAGGTCTGTGGTCCTGGGGACAATATGGCAGGGACGCCGAGAGGGGGGGGGGCAGTGCCCCGGGGCCCGGGCATGACAAAGGGCCCGCAAAAAACACAAGGAAATCCAGGGGCCCCAGCTGTACTGGCACGGAGGCTCTCTCTTTTCATGCCTGCTGCATGCCATATTTATCTGTTTTATATACCGTAGGTCCTCTTACATACACTCCTACGTAGTGAATAGAAACAAACTAACCCGCGACCGCAATATATTTTCTTGTCTGCAGCACCAATGATATAAAAATCAATAACGCACTGATATAAAGTCTCGCCGATTTCCCTGCCCACTTTTCAGTTGGCCAGTGATATATCTGTTCACTATCTTTACTATCGTCGATTCGTCGTATCGTATCAAACATTCATTTGCTAAAATTATTTTTGCTACGCACGAACCAGGAATATCTTGGCATGGGCCCCACATGGGGCCCGCCTTGGCCCTCAGCGGCCCTACAATATGGGACAGGGACTAATGAATGTTAATTTGACCTTTTTTGATTCCCCGACGCCACGATTGCTATATTTATATTGAATACATTTTGTGTGTTATTTTTATAAATTGAAGAATATTTTAGACTTTCTGTCAGTGTGTTTATGTGGGGGAAGTAATCATTGAGATGAGATTGGTAATTCTTTACTGTAGAGATAAGTGGTGGGTAGGCTGAATCCCTTCATATCTGGAGCACGTGTTGTGCTTCTTAAGAGGATGTAGACCAAAGATTTTTTCAGAAACATAAAAACTAAATATGCTTCCCATTAGACTGTATTGGTATTCAAATGTTTTTTTTATTTTGGAAATTCTGTCATAAATGAGTCAACATGAAAATATCTGGAAGCTTTTCTATCAGTGATAGACAACCAGTCATGGCTGTCCTCTGTAAGCTTCATATTAATTAGTATTGTAAATCAATATTAATTCATACTGTACTCATTTTATGCCATATTGTCATATTGTGTGGAAAAAGTTGTGGGTTTGGTTTCTTGCTTGAGAGCACTTCGGCAGTAAATGTGCTGCGATTTTTGTTTGCCTTGCAGGAATTATTCTGTCTAGTCCAGGAGATAGCGCTCCTTATTTTATTTGGCAAAGGCAATACAAGGTGCACAGCATGTATGATACGAATGGTTTTAATGTGAAACTGTGGAAGTCCCCTTTCTAGTGGGTGTAACTAACGTGGATATATGTCATAACTACAAATCAGACAATGATTTATTAACACCCATTCAGTGTACTATTTGAGGACCTTTGGTGATAGAATGTTTGAGTTATTACTTTAACACATTGTAATAGTTAAAGAAAACTGTGTTATCCATTTTGTTTTAAAGTCTGTTGGTAATAGTTGATGAGAGGTTCTTAACTCTGTGTCTTAGCTAAAAACATGCATCCTATTTGTATAGCCTACTATACGCTCTGTTTACATTGGTTTGTAACCTACCAAGCTAGCTGTCCCCAAGTTTTACATTAATCTTCTATGTATGTCATGTACCACAGAGTTCATATCTGAGGCTAAAGGCATTTCTCTAGAGGGCTATAACATTTTTTGTCTGTTGTATTTTATTTCAGGTATATCTTCCTTTATTAAATAAAGCTAAGAATGTATACTCCATTATCTGGATCGCTGTCCTCATATTGTGCTTGTAGTTTTATTATTAATAGAAAGTTTTTTATCCATATTCTCTAACAGTACCGGCTCTGGAATCCTGGGTGCAGGTTTTGCCATTGAAACAAAACGCAATTTTTGATACAATATCATCTGAATTGTAATGTAAATTCTTAGCACATCATAGCAGGCGTCTAGGTAACGCAGCAGAGAGCAGGAGGTTATGACCCCTGCGGACCGGGTTCAAGTCACACCGATACTTGCTTGCTGAAGGTGTCTCAGTGGAGACCCTCTGCAGCAGAGGGTGCTGGTGGTTGTCACCTCCTCTGGAGACCTGGGTTCAAAGCCCAGCAGTGCGTCTCAGGGAAAGTTACATCTCACTCTTATGTCACTCTTCAACCGGAGGTGCAGACTGCCGGGGCATAATTCTAATTAAAACATACAACATTTTGTCTCCCTGCACTCCAGACATGGGTGAGCAGGAAGCAGGGGAGGTTGGTCGGAGGTTTCGATTGACATAACAAAGTTACTTTTCCAAAATGCCGTTAGGTTCCCGAGGAGACCGGCCCTAAGCGGGACTTGAACCCATGTCGGCAGGGCTGACAAACTACAGCTGTCTCCGCTGCACCACAAGATGCCGGATGTTACGATTGACATTACAACGTAACATTAACACGTTACGTTTGCAAAATGATGTTAAACATTACATTAGGGAGCTTCGTCTGCAGGTCTCCAGAGTGGATAACCAACAGCTCTTTCTGCACCACTGAGATGCCTGGGAAATGTGGTCGGAGGTTAGCATTGATATAATGATTCACGTGACGTTCTTACTTCATACTCCAAGAGAGCAGACATTTATTTCAAATAATCTTTGAGAGTAAGGTTTGTTGCTGGACAAAAAGGTAATCCCTAAAAGTAGTCCTTAAAAGTTATAATGTGTAATGCAAGTATATAGTATTACCTGGTATGATATCAGTTAATAGTACATAATGGCATTCATTTGTACAATATCTAAAGATGGAATTAGCTCAATGTAATTACACTCTATGTAACCTGTAGCTCTACTAGCAGAGCATGGCATTAGCGGCGCAAAGGTAAGGGGTTTGAGTTCAACGATTTACAAGGACATTTGCAATTCCATCAATAGAACAAATTGTCATAATAAAGTATTTCTTTTTTCCATTAGAAAATATATCCCTAAAGTAATCCAGAATGCAAAATAGTTGAATAATTGTAGCTGACTTTCTTTAAAATATTTTATTAAGTTTACTTTTTTTTAATTAAACAATGAACAGCGGAGTCACAGAAACAGTTCCAGTTGAAAAATAAACTTCCAGGTGTACTTTTATTTTGAAATTTCACTCAATAATGCATACTTTCTGAACCATATTACACGGGGACGACATCTAGATTTGTTCCCTTATGTTAGAATATTATGTCACTTTTGTTGTTCAACCATTTCAAACCTGCCTCTTTGGCAGAAATCTATAGATTACAAAATGGTGTTTAGATTCCCAGGTCAAAGGTCAAACTAAACTAAATTAAAAAGTCTAATTCACGTTCAGTGACCGTTGGCCGGACCTGAAGCGACGGGAGCGGCCACCTCGACATCTTAAGTTTAAAAAAGGGTTTGAGTATTACGATTTAAATCTCAATTTAAAAAAATTGAGACTAAAATTGTGGACTAGCTCTAGAAAGGCCAACAGGGGCCACCATTTTTAACCGGTTGGAACTACAGATTGGGAACACCATGGACTACATCCCCACCAGACAAAGGCATCAAAAACATCAACACCCACAATTCTTCATTCTCAATGTGTCCAACATGCTGACATGGCAACAAGCCTAACAAACACACAGGCATCGGTGCACACAGTAGAAACAACACACACACACAAACCGCAGGCATTGGACATATCAAAGTCGTTTTGATAGATCAGCACATAATGGATTCACACGTAGTGGAGAAAGAATTTGGACAGAATATATGTTGTCATCTTATCTGTATAAAGTTTAAACACCACAATCCACTTCCTTTTGGCACTGCTTTTTAAGGTTATGTTAATAAAGAGATGAAATATGTACCATCTTAAGACCTTTCCAAAGGATGTCAACAAAGAGAAGAGCATTTTTAGTTAAGAATGCATCAATACAGGCACAGCAAGACTCTTCTAAACAATGTAAACTTCTCAAGCATGTATTTATATAATACACTTGACACTTGGGTTTCAAATAAAGGATATGCTTTAAGATGAACGGTGCGGTTTAATATAACTGTAAACCACAACTACAGTGTATTTGGAGAAAAAAATATTCCTGTGATTTGAAGGACAAAAAAAGACAAAAGAATATATAAAGAGAAAAAAAAAATGAATTAAGAAAAGGTTTCCAATAAAACTGTAAGATTACAGATAAAATGACAGACTGGTCCCGGAGATTGTCACGAGTGAAGGCAGAAAATGTGGGCGACCCCAGCATTCAATTAATAAAGTTGATAAAATGCGGTTGTCATGACAACATAATATGCACAGTTTGGACGCAAGCGTTTGAGATTACTGGTGCTTTTTTCGCATAATCGAACCACACCTAGACCACCATCTTTCCATAGCCTATCCATAGTCCATAATCTGTCTATATACCATAATTTGACCATAATTGTTGTATATTTCCTTCTTGATCGGCTGAGAAGTCAACATGTGGCTCAACATGTTTATCGCCAGAGTATCATCAGATTCTGGGTCTGTATTCTGCAGCGTTTCCTTAAATTGAATGTGGTCTCTGACACGGTAAGGCCTTCTGGTGTGCATGGAGCACTCTACTGCAACAGGAGCCACAATTAGATGAGTTTAGATTAGATTAGATACATTTAAGGGACAAAGCAGGCCACAGCAGCAAACGCCAAGAGCAGAGACTGTTCAGATTGATGTGACGTGACACTGATGAGTGAACCTGAAACAGCAGTATCTATAGCAACGTATCTCTGTTCTACTGGAGCTGTTGAATCAGCAGTATCTATAGCAACGTATCTCTGTTCTACTGGAGCTGTTGAAACAGCAGCATCTATAGCAACGTATCTCTGTTCTACTGGAGCTGTTGAATCAGCAGTATCTATAGCAACGTATCTCTGTTCTACTGGAGCTGTTGAATCAGCAGTATCTATAGCAACGTATCTCTGTTCTACTGGAGCTGTTGAATCAGCAGTATCTATAGCAACGTATCTCTGTTCTACTGGAGCTGTTGAAACAGCAGCATCTATAGCAACGTATCTCTGTTCTACTGGAGCTGCTGAATCAGCAGCTATGAATACAGAGGATATTCTGTGGCATTAAGTGGTGTTAAATCAGAAGATGTTGAGGTTGTACTAAACACATTAAAACAGCAGTGCTTAAAATGGCACTTTCAACAGGTTTGGTTTTGGTCTAATAGTAATAATTAATCATGGATGAATATAGCTTGAGAAAAATACATAATACAATACATATATTTTAGACAAAATGAATATTTTATTTTAAAATGGAACACTATAAACTGGACTTACTCTACTTGTTAATATAAACTTAATATATTATGGTTATATTTGGGTTGCTCGATACTTCACTTGGTTTGTAAATTTCATTCACCACAAAAAAAGCAGGAACCCATTTACCCAATGTTAGCTCGCTAACAGCAAGGGCAATGTTAGCTTCTGTTTTATTTGAAAGTGAAAGAATAAGAAATGTAATATATCAATTGATAAAGTATGATGAGGCTCGGTGTGATTAAAGTAGAAACAATGTTTTTTTAAAAGCTGATAGTGTAGAGGGAGACACTATCAGAGGCCTGTAGAAGACAATACTAGGTTTGAACCATTCCAGCCAAGGCAGTAGAATAGTTCTGAACAATACTTTTACCTCTGTCTAATTCCTAATATGGTCTATTTATGGATAATAATACCTAGACATTAGACGTGAAAAGTACTACTCATAGCACTGCCCATACCGGTTGTCTCGATGGTCCAGTACTGGCACGTTGCCTGTACTGGACCTGCAAGCTAACTGCAGTATCAATAATGTGCTGAAGCCATCGTGGATGTGGTCTGAATAGGCTGTTTTGTTTCTACTGGGCTGTGTCCACGCCATCAAAACAAGTTTAACTTTGGAGAAGGCAATACAAGACACAGAATGGTGATGCAATAATATAATTCTAGTGTACCTATATCCAAACACAAGGAGAATAAAACATGTGACAGTAGCGGTACTAACCCACCTGCTGTTTTATCGCCACACTTACTATGGTAACTCAAAAAAACAGCAGAACAATACATCAGATGTCAATCGCTCAGGTGACCAGACAGATATTCAAACAAAATGGCCATTAAAACAATTCCCAAAAGCAAATGATTAACATGTGGAGCATAGCACGAGAGATATCTCAGTATCATTGCAATGATAATATTATTAAATACATCTGTCAGGACTTTTTAGAGGCTGAAGATACAAAGTAAAGAGGAAACCACTTCAGGGGCTAGATGCTTGACACAGGGATCATAGGCTGTAGCATCTAGCTAGGACCTTAAGCTAGCTACCAAGAAACAGTCCTCTCCTATACTCCTGCTAGCCCCACTCAGTGGGCTGACCTGTGACAGCCCAGCGTGTCCACTAGGGGGAGACAAAGTGGTGTCAAAGTGACATTACAAAGCAGAGGGAGAGCGGGATAAAGAGGAGAAGAGAACATAAAATAAGAGTTGGTCTGTAGACAGCCCACTGAAAAACACATGATGGTAAACCAGAAGACAAAGGAACGGTCTAATCAGAATTTGGGAAAGATAGGATGTGATTGGATGAGGAGATGGTAGTGTTGGTTTCCTGAATGTCATCTAACATGCACATTTCTTCTCATTGGGCTGGGCGGGGCTAAGCTTGGTTGCTCCGTTGCCATTGGCTGGTTCTGCGGGGGGTTTGTCCACGCACTGTTCCATCCTCTTCATGACCAGGTCCAGCAGCGTGATTACCGCTTTGTCCACCTCCACACCTGTCGCTGCACTCGTCTCAAAGTACGGGATCCTGCAGAGGACAAAACACAGCCATATTACAATCAAACTAAGTATGGTGTCCTGCAGAGGACAAATAACACAAAACAATTACAGACAATCTAAGTATGGTGTCCTGAAGAGGAAAAAACACAAGAATATTACAGTCAAACTAAGTAGGACTATGGTATCCTGTATAGCTGTAAGTAGACAGCAGTACTGCTTTGTGACTAGGGTAAATATCAGTAGCGCTGGATGCTAACACCATGGTGCAGTGTGGGGTGTGTGTATGCAGGGTTAGCATGTTAGCATAAGAAGTACTTACCCATATTTATCAGCTAGTTCCTTGGCCTGTTTCTCCTGGACCTCCCTCTGGTCTGCCAGGTCTGCCTTGTTCCCTACCAACACGATGTCTGGGTTCTCACAGTATGCATTAGCCTGTAGCTGACCTAGCATTCAGAACAGTAGCGTTAGCCTGTATCTTACCTAGCATTCAGGACAGTAGCATTAGCCTGTAGCTGAACCAGCATTCAAAACAGTAGCCTGTGGCTGACCTAGAATTCTGAACAGAAGAGTTCGACTGTAGCTGACCAAGCATTCGTGTTAGCCTGTGGCTGACCTAGCATTCAAAACCCCTACCTGTTCCTTAAGACATGTATTTGAACACACTGCAAGTAGTTTTGGATAAAAGCGTTTGTTAAACGACGTAATGGTACTAAATAGATTGGAAGAAGTAGGAGAAGCACAAGAAGTACGAGGAACAGAAGGAGGAGGAGAAATGTAGTACTATAAGGAGGTAAAGGAGCATTATAAAAGGTAGCAGAAGGAGGAGTGGGAGCAGAAGGAAAGCTATAAGAGGAGGAGGAGCGTACTCATCCAGTTGCGGACGTTGAGGAAGCTCTGCTGGCTGGTGAGGTCGAACATCAGCAGGAAGCCCATAGCATCCCTGAAGAACGCTGTGGTCAGACTACGGAACCTGACACGCACACGCACACGCACACGCACACGCACACGCACACGCACACGCACACGCACACACACACACACACCTGAAGTCTTCTGCTAAACTGGAACCAGGATTAATAATTCAACACAATCATATCTCACTAAGTGCGTACTTGTAGTAAATACACGGCTCGTTTAGGATGTCCGCTGTGTGTGTTTGTGTGCGAGTGATTTGTCATCATGTGATTTAAGATGTTGGCTTTGTTTCCAGATCTTTTCATTGTTTCTCTTTATCATTTATTATTTGTTTACCTTCTTGTTAAAGGAGAACCTGACCTCAACAGCTCTTAGGTTGGTTTGCCTGAGATGACTCCCTCTATATGTTAAACCCACGCTATTGCACACATCATCTCTTTGAGGGACCCGAGCCCATGAGAACCTGAGGGTGACCAGCCAGGCTGACCCACCACACCTCCATGACAACATTACTGAGGCACATGGAGATTCCATCCAAACCCAAACCTAGTCCACCCTGACAGGTCCAGGTCCAGGACAAGGGGACAAAACTGAACTTTGGTTAACTTGTAGTGTGGCCGAGCTCAGCCTGGTGATTGGACAATCGACATTCAGTGACCACTGGCGGACTCTTCTTCATTTGGAGGGGAGGCGCTGGCGTCATGATGACGGTGCGCTGGGTGGTCTTACCTCTCCTGGCCGGCTGTGTCCCAGAGCTGCAGGTGGACCTTGAAGGTCTTCCCTGCGGTGGTCCCGTTTGGGTTGGAGGCCGTGTACACCTGAGGAGACAGCACTAGACCAATCAGAGACCATGAGCAACCTGACTTGACCCAATCAATCATGGACCAGGCAAAGCTGAAGTGTTGAACTTTGTAGAATAGGAGGCATTCACGCCAAGCAGCCATCTTGCTGCTTATTCACCATTCTAAGTAGACTAAAAACAACTGGTTGCTTGGTAATTCTAGAAGTAGCAAGATGGCGGGAGCTTTTTGAACTTCAGATCACATGATTGAAACCCTACTATGTTACATGTTTCACAAGGTCTGGCCGGTACTGTCTGATCCCTACACCTCATCTTCTTCTCCTCCTTCACTCTTTTTGTCTTTCTCACCTCACCTCTGCAGCTGTGTCCTCTTGACGTGCACTCTATCCCCATCTCTAGATACCTCTCTTCTTCTTATCAACAGGATATCTTTCTTTCTCCCTCTGTTCTGTCTTCTTCAAGTGTCTGCTTTTTCTCTGTCTCTCTCTCTATTATAATTGTCCACTTATCTGTTCATTTAATTTTCCTTTTTATTTTTGTATTGCCATTTATTTTAGTCTTCCCCTCCTTATTTTTTCATTTTCTCACACACAAACACACAAACACACACACACGCACACACTCACACACGAGTCATCCCGGGGATGTCCAATATAATAAAGGAAATTATATTACAGGAGCTGGCAAACAATAGGGCCTGAGACAATGCATCACCACGGCTACACAACATATCGCCAGGGAAACACATTGCCACGGTAACGCATCACCCTGGCAACGCATCGCCAGGGCAAGGCATCGCCAGGGCAACGCATCGCCAGGGCAACGCATCACCAGGGCAACGCATCGCCAGGGCAACGCATCGCCAGGGAAACTCATCACCAGGGAAACGCTCAGACAGGGCAACGCCTTGCCAGGGCAACGCATCACCAGAGCATCACTTTCATGCGGTTAGGAAAATCATATTTTAGCTAGCTGCACTTTGGTGTTGGGAATGGATGTGGTAACTCACCACTCTCTTTTCCCTGAAGTCGATGCCGACTGTGGTGATGAACTTGGGGTTGAACTTGTTGTCGGTGTACCTGTAGAGGAAGGTGGTCTTCCCCACACCGGAGTCCCCCAGAGCGAGGAGCTTTATAAGGTAGTCATAATCCCCATCCGTCATAGTGAGGAGCGCGATGAACCTGCACAATAACACACACACACACTTAGTACAATGGATGTAGTGAGGACCGGGATGAACCTTCACAATAACACACATACACAGAGAAAAACTGATGTAGTGAGGACCGGGATGAACCTTCACAATAAAACATATACACACAGTTAGAAAACTGACTTAGTGAAGACCGGGATGAACCTGCCAAATAACACATATACACGTAGAAAAACAGACAAAACTGACATGAAAATGTTCCTCCCCTGCTGTCAGCTGGTGTCAAAGTGTTTTATGATGTTTAGGTTAGCTTTGATGTCTTGTCTCTGTTTTCGGTTTTAAAGTAACCTCACGTGACTCGCGATTACACAAAGAGCTTCAGGAATACAGAGCCATTCTTTAAGACACAAAAGACATGTGAGGAAGAATCAACTGGCAGAAGTTAAGAGCAGTGTTGTGTAACTGTCACAATGATTGCATTTGAAGCTTAAATGATTAAATTATTGAGGATCGAGAAAAATGCCTTTGTTAGTTGGTTAGTACAGTGGAAGAGTTTTTAAACAGTGATCCAAAATTCAATAATCAATATGGATTTAATGGGTGGGGGACCCATTAAAATTGGCTTGAAGGAATAGAAGGAAATCGATAGACGTTAGACGATTGACGTGAGATCGCAAGTAATTTACAGATTTCTCTTGTCCATCACTTGAGATATCTTAAGACATCTTAAAGGAATACTCTGAATATATATTCCACTTCCCCTCAGTCAAATGACGAGCACGTACCATTTTTCCTTCCACAGAACAGGAGAGTTATGGATCCACCATGATATTAACCTTTATTGTGCTTTCAAAAGGGCACAGGGGGATTTCATTACGCCTGTCTACCAATTCCCAGAATGATTTGATTTGGGGAATAAAGATATTGTTCCTCTGTTGGTACCTTATGGACAGAGTGAAAAGCAGCAGTGATTGGCTGTGTAATGTTATGATTCCCTCATCTCTTAAAGCCAATCAAATCAAAGCTTGAAGCCATTCTAATTTAATCAAATGTGACATGACATCCCAAACATATGGGGGCCAACTATGACTGGTATACTGAATGTAGTGAATGCAGTTGCTCTCATTTACCGAGGTACTAATACTAGTAGTAGTAATGTTTTACAGCATGGATATTCCTGGGGCATTGTATTAAACACTACAAAATAAATAAAAATCATACCAAATAAGAATATCACAGTGTCCACCCTAATAAGTAGGGCAGTGTGTACGATAGTACAGATAGATAATTCTCTATAGCCTAAGAGCTTAATTACATACAAGCTATACTCTCTCACTTAAAGCAGAGATTACTTTATTAAAGAGTATCACAATATTTAACATTTTGACGTATTTCTTAAAGATTATTAGTGTTCAACAAGAGTATCACAATATTTACTATTATGATGTCTTTTACAGATTTCTGGACAAAGGGACAAACACTCCTCAATATTAGTACAGGAGTCAGGAGTGGTAACAGGTTAGGACTTTCAAAGTTCTTCAACATTGAAGAACTTTGAAATGTTAAACCGCTTCGACATGTTAAACCGGTGTGAATATATATTCTATTTTTACTGAAAATAGTCATATATTCTATGTTTACTGGATATAGTCTGGTGTTTACACTACATTGTGTTTTGTTTTGCATTTAATGTATGGGTGTTTATTCTGGAAATAGACAGACAGACAGACAGACAGACAGACAGACAGACAGAGGGGGATGATAAATATGGGAGAAAGACAGAGACACATAAAGTGCACATTAATATTTAATCTGTGTTTGTGAATGCATGAGTCCAAGTGAGTGATGAGGTTAAATATAAAAGGCAGTCTGTGCTGTATAAACAACCTGTATATTTTGAATGTCTTCTCCATGTCATTCTAAAGTAAGTGGATTTGTATTAAGAGCACAGTTGGCTGATATATTGATATACTTAATATCCTGATATAAGATAACAAAATGAACCAGTTTTTGTAAAGATATTTTCAAAGCACTCACTACTATTCTTGAATAAACACCCCTTCACCAATCAAATGTAATATTGCAGTATTGTGTGAAAGCTTTAGTTTCTGGCGTGCGTGCGTGCGTGCATGTAGCCTGTAGTTATATATTTAGACACTAAGTCATGAGACTCTCATTCCCGGGGAACACAGGCCTGGAGGGCAAGGCGGGTCAAGACACATAAAGCACACAGCCCCCAAGCTAGCCAAGAAGTTAACTGGACAAGAAGCTAAAGACAAGCTTTTCAATAAGCTAAAGACAAGCTAGGCAATAAGCTAAAGACAAGCTGTCCTAGAAGCTAAAAACAAGCTGTCCTAGAAGCTAAAGACAAGCTATTCAATAAGCTAAAGATCAGCTAGGCAAGAAGCTGTAGACGAGCTATTCAATAAGTTGAAGAAAAGCTAGCCAAGAAGCTTAAGTCAAGCTAGCCAATAAGCTAAAGACAAGCTAACCAATAAACTAAAGAAAAGCTAGCCAAGAAGCTGAAGACAAGCTAGCCAAGGATATATGTTATGCAAAGTTATCTATTGGCAAAAGACATAATTTGAATTTGAATAATTTTTTGTGATGGAAACAATGAATAAAGAAATTAAAATAAGTTAAACTAAATAATAATAGGCCTACTGTTAATAACAATAAACACCCTCAGGTGTTTATTGTTGATAACAATAAAATATAACAATAAATAGGGTGTTAATAACAATAAACACCCCCTAAGCACCACCAGGTTAGCAAGAACAAGGTGTGAGGTTTAAAGGGTGGCCTACATATTTTGAATAAACAAACACTAAACTAATTATACAACTAAAGATATTAACGACTCACTAAAATTCCCAGACTGCTGCTGTTTCTGTCTTTCAACACTCTTAACAAATGACTACAAAGTTTTACAAAGAAATGTCAGAAGCTATCTACATGTATATACATGTACATGTATATGCTACATAGCATATCAACACTCGGGAGAGACTGTAGTTTAGGATTTGTATCCAACATGCTACTTTTGACAGGTGATACACTGACTTAGTTACCACCCCATGTTCTATTGAACTGGGATCCAAAGTACTTAGACAAGAGCTGTATATTCAGCCAACTTTATATGCATCTTTGTTTTTTTACATACATACATACATACATTTTTTGTACAATGTTCTATATTTGTATTGCCTAACCATACTTTTGTTTCATAGTTATTTTATGATCACCCTATCCTACATTAACTATCGTACTACAAAGTACTGCATAACATAAAGCACTAATGAGACGTGTGTATTTCCAAGCAGACTTATTCACAGAGCATGTTCTGGCTTTATAAGCACAACTCTCCACCACTACCTGGCAACCACGGCAACAGCATGAGGGGAAGTAGAGTAGTGTAGAACGGAGTATACAGCAGAATAGAGTAGAACATAGTGTAGAGTAAAGTATAAAGTAGAGCAGAGTAGAACAAAGCGTAGAGTATACGGTATAGTACAGTAGAGTAGAACAGATTAGAATAGGGAATAAAGCACAGTGGAGTAGAATATAGTAGACAGTAGAGTAGAACATGTAAACTTAAGAATAAAGTAGAGTGGAGTAGAACAGAGGCGGATATAGTGTAAAACAGAGTAGAATAGGATAAAGAAAATAGGAGAAGAGGAGAGAGGAGAGTTGTTGGAGAATAGAGTAGTAGAGGAGAACAGAGGGGATGAGGAGGAGAGAGGAAAAGAGAAGAGAGGAGAGGAGACAAGAGGAGAGAGGAGGAGAGAGGAGGAGAGGAGATGATAGGAAAAGAGAAGAGAGGAGAGGAAACAAGAGGAGAGAGGAGGAGAGGAGATGATAGGAAAAGAGAAGAGAGGAGAGGAGACAAGAGGAGACAAGAGGAGAGAGGAGGAGAGGAGATGATAGGAAAAGAGAGGGGAGAAGAGGACGAGAGGAGAAGAGCGAGGAGAGAGGAGAACCATCATAGTACCACAGCATGTGTCCCGTGATGAAGAGCGCAGACACTGGACGTCATTCTGATGTTCCAGGAACTCACACTGTACACACTACAGCCCACACACGCTACACACCATGGACCCTAGCTAAATATCCAAGAGGCAACACACACTTATCCATGCATGGTCTGAATGCTATAACTAATCAGACTGATATTGTAGACTTCTGAATTTATTAGGCTCACATTTTCACATAAGGATACTAGAGAAAGTACAAATATTAGAGACGCTGGCTCGTACTGGTTTCTACACTCCCAGCTTGTGTATTCATCTTATTTTCACAGATATTGTTACTATTGATTGTAATTAGGAGAGGTCCCAGTGCTCTTTCTGTTGTGTATAACAGCTCCAGGTACCCCATCACTCCTAACAAGATGGAGACAATAAGCCAAGGAAGACACCACAAACGGCCCTCAACACAAAGATACCACAACAACACAGACGGGTCCGGTGACGTGAGAAGGGCAGCTGCTCCGGCCTGTAGCATTGTGCTAAGTGATCTGAAGCGTATCTGACAGGGAGTCCAAGGGATATTGTCAAGACCCATGTTGACATTACCAATCCACTTATTCAGCCTCTGCAATCAATTATCCTGCTAGTGATGGCTATTGATCTGTGATCAGTCGGACCCTTGTCCAATATGCTCAGACATAATGTGTTTTGTGCTAGGATAGAGAAGACTGATCATTAACATGACAGTAATGAGGTCAGACCGATAGATATCCTGCATCAAGCCTCTTCTCAGATCTATTGCTCTATCTCTGTATATTCTGGTTCTGCGTGCTCTATCTCTATATATTCTGGTTCCACATGCTCTATCACTGCGTATTCTGGTTCTGAGTGCTCTATCTCTGTATATTCTGGTTCTGAGTGCTCTATCTCTGTATATTCTGGTTCCTCATGCTCTATCTCTGCATATTCTGGTACCGCCTCCTCTATCTCTGCGTATTCTGGTTCTTCCTGCTCTATCTCTGCGTATTCTGGTTCTTCCTGCTCTATCTCTGTATATTCTGGTTCTGCATGCTCTATCTCTGTGTGGTACGGGGGTACCAGCAGGGGGTGCCAGCGGGGGGGGTGGCTGACATCTGTAGACACAGCAGACACCACCTCTCAAAGGTCAGCTGGGATACAGAGACCCCGAGGAGAGAGGAGGGGGAGGAATTACAACGAGGGGCTAAGAGGAGGGGCTACAGTGGGAGGAGCTAGGATCCAGGAAGTAGGGTTTAGGATGCCAGGGAACAGGAAATAAGTACTCAATTAAAAAAGGAAAACTAGTGATTTTCATCATTGCTAATCAGTGAAGGTGCTTGCATGCGGCCCAAACAAACACATCAAACAATTATAGAATGTCAGCCAGACACAGATTCCACACGTTCAGCGTAAAGAAACAACCAATAACCGCCGGGTCTGGCTCAATGGCCCCAGGTCGGGTTAGGCAACAACACCACTTGACTTTCACTGCAGAGTATAGAGTATATGATGCCATAGAGCAGTTATCTTTCTGTCTTTACTGGAAACACCCTGCTCTTTTAGG
>OOFG01063253.1:0-15331 GCA_900323295.1 Molva molva | reverse complement strand
ACGAGAGAGAACAAGAGAGAGAGAGAGAGAGAGAGAGAGAGAGAGAGAGAGAGAGAGAGAGAGAGAGAGAGAGAGAGAGAGAGAGAGAGAGAGAGAGAGAGAGAGAGAGAGAGAGAGAGAGAGAGAGAGAGAGAGAGAGAGAGAGAGAGAGAGAGAAAAGAGTGAGAGACAGACAGAGTGAGTAAGAGAGAGAGAGAGACAGAGTGAGAAAGAGAGAGAGAGCTATAAAAACGAATTCCCTACAATCCAATTTTAGGACTTGTTCTGGAATCCATGATCAGTCACTGTCCCTAAGTCTGACTCTCTCTGTTCCTATCAGAACGCATCTCCAAGCCTGCTGTTATTAAAACCACTTGCGTTCCTCCTCTCACCCTCTCTCTCTCCTTGTTGTACAGACAGTGTTCATAGGACCAACATAGCCACCATCTCCTCCTCGTTATCCCCCCCAACACTGTCACACCAGGCCTAGTCTTCTGACACCCGACAGAGGCTTTGAGGTTCTGCATTTTATGCTGCCATCCACAAGATTCTCTCTATCCTGAGCCTATTCACTCTGCATTCATACTGGCCTACACATCCATCATAGGCAGATCCAACACCCCACACAACACCGCACATTACATGTTAAGTAATTAAATGCTAGAGTCTGGGTTTTGTTTGTTATGAAGATGACCTACAATCAATGTTAATAGCTACAGTACAGACCATCATCATCATGACATTACCGTGGCATAAGTTCAGGACTAACCATTGTAACTAACCATAGTTTAGACTAGCCGTTAACCATTACAATTAAGACCAGCAGCTAGTGTTAACAGTTAGTATTATCATTAAGACAAGTAGCTAGCAGCAGTTCAGGCTAGAAGCTAGCCATAGTTCAGGGCAGTAGCAAGTCTTAGATCAGACTAGTAGCTAGCGCAATCTGCAGCAAAAACAGCCTGTTTGGGAAGGCCATTCAGAAGCCACTAACGTGTAATTAATCTAACGGCCTATAGGTGGCTCGTGGTGGTTGGATTCCAAAAGAGAATTGTGATAAAATTCTCGCTATATAAATTTAATTATTTTTTTCTTCATTTGGTTTCAATCTCAGTGGCTTGGTCAACTCCATATCATTCATTTTGAGAGGTCCCATCTGATCGTTTTATTTAATGTTATACAGGAGTTCATATTAATGAGTCTTGGCCAAAGACTAATGCGGTCGGGCCTCCAATTCCTGCCCTTAATGTGCCAAATATGGATAGTTTTCGCTGCTGGTTGCAAAAAATCTCAAGCAATAGTGGCCCTCATAACCTAAAATCTATGGCTTCATAACGGTTGTGTGTAATCTAATGGGTGACGTCATGGACGCTATTTCCATATTTATAGCTCAGACCTTAAGCTATACACTCAGACCTTTAGCTAGCCTTTGAGCACACTAGCAGCTAGGCTTAGTTTAGTGGTCAGTAATGAGCCTAGTGGTCTTACCTTGCCATTGCAGGGTTGCTTGGAGAGTTCAGAGGAGCACCACAGGTGTGCCCCCAACTTACAGGTTTTACAGCGAATACCCTGCTTGGAGTTCCCTGCAGAAAAACAGATGATCACATAATCGCCGATAATCGCAACCTTGTATGTACAAATGTGTATGTGTATGTGTCAAGTTGTGGAAAGCTAAAGGCCAATCATATCTCTTCATGGGTCTTTACGTCGGAGCTTGCATTTATGGTTCTGTGTTTGTGAATTTGAGCTTAGACAGGCAAAAGTCACTAAATTCAGTGATAGCTGGTGATCTTTATAATGTGAAGATGACCAGTTGTACAAATTATACGCAAACCTCCTCAACTAGTCTTCCATAAATGATGCGGAAAACGCAGTAGGAAAGGCAAAGTGAGCCATCGCCCTGGAGTGTAGTTACAATTCCTGAGAGGTGCACATAACCTATGGTGGCTTAGGTGGCGCCGGTTAAAGAGAACAGCAGTGTACCCACAGTGGCCATTCGACACAGTTTGGTCATACGTTGTTGTGTGTCACAGGCATTGACAATCACCCGTTGTTTGTGTCTAACGACAACATAACTGTTTGGTCATGATTTGGGTTCAGGGGTTCAAGACCAGATCAATCCACTCCAGGCCAGTTCAGTCCGGGTCCCGCCCGCGTGTGTTACGGTGTTACCCACCTTGGATCATCTGCTTGCATCTCTCACAGCAGGTGGGCTTGCGAAAGACGTGGTCCTGGAAACAGTGGGTCTTGATGGGCCGGAGCAGGACCTGGGGGGGCCCCGGCTTGGTGGTGGTGAGGGTCGCCGACGGGCTGGTGTTGGGTGAGCAGGATGACAGCGAGGGGTCCGGGCTGGCGGAGGAGGAGAGCGACGGCGACCTCTCATAG
Source organism: Molva molva (assembly GCA_900323295.1). NCBI lineage: Eukaryota > Metazoa > Chordata > Actinopteri > Gadiformes > Lotidae > Molva > Molva molva. The sequence goes on along the minus strand of OOFG01063253.1, from coordinate 12,970 downwards.
GCCAGCGGGCTCTTGGAGAACGGCGGCGGCGAGGACAAAGGAGGGGGCGGATTGGCGATGATGGCCGGCGGGAGTCTGAGCGTGGTGTGGTTGTTGTTGTTGCCTCGCTGGAAGAAGTTGTCCACGCTCTTGCTGCGCATCACAGATTTGAAGGACAGGGACCGCTTGAGGCGCTGCAGCTGGATGACAGGGAGATATGGGGGAGCCTGAGATGTGGGGAAGCTTTTATAGACCTCATTCACCATTCACTAGAATCTTTGGAAACCATGAAAACTCAATCGAAATACATTTTAAATACTACCTGGATTGGTGAAATGGAATTTATAATCAAAAATTATTCATTGAGTTTTCATGGTTTTCATAGATTGTAGAAAGTTTCCCCACCCAACTAACCATCATGGCCACGAGGCGACAAGGTCTATTTAACCTACAGGGACAAGCTAATGTTATAATAATGAGCGAAACAGGAGTTGAACCGGCAATACAGCACATCCTGAAATACGATTCACGCTAAACACGCCTAATATTTAGAAACACAGAAAGGACCAGATAAGGGATACATGTCAAATGATGGTGTGAGATAAGATGATTCCATGAAGATCTGAAAATGGATTCCAGAAACATCCCTTAAAGCGATCACAGCTCCTGATTCTTTTAGCAACATTCAGCAAAACAAGAGAGTGGTAAGGGTATGAGTGCAGCTTCTGAGACAGTGAGCAGCATTGCTTTGAAGGATCGAAGCACTCAAACGGAGCGTACGAAAGGTCAAACACTCCGATATGAAAGCTGAAGCTGCGCCATTTATAGCTTAAAAAAATAGACCGTAATAAGAGCTGGAAATCAATTCTAGGGGGCACCGGTTGCCGACCAGGCGAATTGGGCAACCGAGGCACCCCAGCCCACCAAGGGGCCCCAGACCACCAAGGGGCCCCAGACCACCAAAGGGCCCATAGACTTTGGGTTCGCTATGTGTGAACGTGTAATAATTTGTTAAAATGTTAATTGCTGAGGAATAGGCACCAGGAGGGGGCAGGTTAGTCTCATGGTTAAAGTCCAAGCCGAAAGGTACTACTTGGTTCAGACCAAGTGACAGCAATGACCGTGTCTTTGCGAATCCCATACAGTCGACCAACGTGTAGTTCATCTAACGGCCTATAGGTGGCTTGCGGTGGTTGGATGCAAAACCATTTTTTAGACCATATATATTTTATGGTTATATAAAACAAATATTTTTTCTTTACCTTCTTTCGGTAAGAATCTCAGTGGCTAATTTATCTCCATATTATTGATTTTGAGAACCCTTTTGACATTTTTGTTTCATTAAAAAGTTACTAAAGTGACAATGTGTAAGATTTGCGATTGCTAGCATTTACACAACAACATTGCAACCGCTTTCTCTCTTAACATGGCCCTCCCACTTGTGCTTGCCAGCACTCACTCAATAACAACCAGCAGCCAAAGCCAACACCCAAAAGTCTTAATTTGTGTCAAATGACAGTTCTTAATTTCTCTCCACCACTCAAATTTCCCTAATTTAACCCTTGTTTTATCCCTTCTTTTTGTTGTTTGCCTTCTTATACATGCACCAAGGTATCTTTGCAGCTGAAGGCGTTGGGCACTAGCTGTGCTCCGCCAAAGCAGGGATAGGGTGAAATTCAATTTAAGGGATTGTTACTATTTGTAGTAACAATGTATCAGCATGTACTACAGATATATCTAGATCATTGTATTTACATTTTTTTTATTAATATATTAGTACATATGACACATCATCACTTTAAGGATTGAATATTAATGAGTTATGGCAATGGACTACTGTGAGGCGGCCATTCTATTCCCACCCTCAATGGGTCACATATGGATCATTTCCACTCCTTGTTGCAAAAATTTCAAGCAATTGTGGCGCCCATATTGTTCAAACCCCAATGTCCTCAATGTACCTGTAGGCATCCTTGAGCAAGATGCCCTTACCCTTAGCTGCTCCTAAACAACAAGTTGGTAAAAGGTCCAGGACCAAGTTCTCCTCTCTCTGACCTCTGTCTGACCTTGGCTCACTATCACCACCTTCTTTCTATTATTTTTCTCTGTGATGGAACGAGAATTTTCCGTCCCAAGTGAATCCTCATAAGTCAATGACCTTTAAAATTCCCATTTGATTTGTTTTATCGAGTGGACTGCACCTTCACATTTGATGCTGAGATGCACGACCAACAAGCTTCTAATCTCCTCCTCCCCCAGTCTGTCTCCCATCCACAAAGTGAATCAGTACGCTATACTCAAATAAAAGACAACACACTCAAGGATCAACTCTAAATGTTGAAATTAACGTTTTTGTAAATTATATCCAATGAACGTACTAGTCTTCAAATGCATCCATTTTCAAATTGTAATGATCTCCTAGCATGATACATTTGGGGTAATAAACTACCATTAAGCCTTATCGTTCATTCAGATTGGATCAATCATTTTGCATGCAAGATGGTACAAGAACATTTGAACTTCCTCATAAGAGCATGAGCGTTGAAAGATGATGATGGACAATGGGAAATTATAGGACGGTCACAGAGGATCTTCTAATGACAATTTTAAAGGAAGCGAGACAGTCAATAAGCTCCGCTATATGGGGAAAATAATTGCTTGCCGTGCCCCGTCATCAATAGAACGACCTATGGAACATGTCGCTTCCTTCTGTATTCTTCGACCATCCTGTACAGCCAGGCTTACTTCTAGCTGCCAAGGCTACTACCTGTGATATACGGATCTGAGCAGCTAATCTTAGTATTGTGTAAGAGTACAAGTTATTCCACCAAAATCATAGCAACAAGCCATTAACTTGTGTACTTTTTTGAGCTAGCAAACGGAATCTCTGGAGAGGACCAGAGTACCATCTGATTACATATACCATCAGTGATTATGGTGGTCACTGATGGTATATGTCGATGTATATGTCAATGTCATGGTAGGTTATTGTAAAGTCCCAATTGCCTAAATTGCTAGCATAATTTGTAGTAATTTGAAGTCCATTGTTAACCAAGAAGCCAAGACTTTGTGCAGTCATTTCATTCACTTTACCAATGTAAGACAAATGGCCTAAAGGGTATTTTTCAAATTGAACATCAATCTTGAAGATTTTCATTTAAATAAATGTCAGTTAAGTTACTATCTATCATCGGATGAGGTAACACCATGGCTATTGAACCTATGGCCCACTGATACAATACTGCATTTGCAGTATTATGAATGTTAGGAACTCTCTGTTGGGGGCAACTTTCCCGCCGTGCAAACGGCACAGTTTTTGGCGGGTTTTCCATCACCCAGCAGTGGTTGTTCCGCCAGCTATGGCTGACTTACTGCAACAGACTTTCCAACCCACTCGTGTGTGTGGCGCCGTACTGGTTTCTTTAAACCTCCCCCAGTCATTTTAAATACGTGTTGAAGTCGTAGTTGCAGGCAGGAGGAAAACTACAAGTTCAAATAGAGTTAAACATTTTTTTTTTAAATAACATGAATTCTGATGGGGCCAAGCAGTCAAGCTGAAGAATAAGGAGAGAGCTATTAAAGAGACGGTCGACTCCTCTATCCCCTGAAGACAACAGTTGAGGAAGCTTCTCGCTAATGGGTCAACAGAGAGCGCTCTCTTCATCACTCACGCTAATTGGCGACGGTGACTCTGTAGCTTAAGGGAGGACAAGAAAGAAAAAGAGGGACCTGTTCAACATTATTGATTAGGTTCTCAGCAGAACCAGGTCAAAATGGCTGCCCCAGGAATCCATCGGAAAGAAGATATTGAGAGTAAAGAAAAGAGGCAACACAAATGGATCCACTATGATGAAAAGTAGAACTAAGGAAGCTATTCAGAGGTTATTTTACCCCAATACTGCTCACCTGTTTGGACCTCTCTTTGAGATCAACACAGAATAACATAGTTCCACATGTACAATAAAAGGACAAGTTTATTATTTAAAAATGTTCTATTTACTCATATAGCAGATGCTTTCATCTTAACCACAAAAAAGTGATTTTCTAATTGAAATACATTCATTCAGCAGGTAGCAGTTGGACATCATCTAAAGATCATGTACAAGTAGGCTGCATAAATTGGGGTTGAACGTCAAACCCAACCTTTCGGCTTATTGTAGGTTATTGTGTATTTTTGTAGGACTATCGTTTATTGTAGAGCATTGTGCCAAACGGATGGCAAGCTAATGATCATTACTAACAGGTAACGACACAAAGACGTCCTAACCTATTCTCTTTTCTATTCCCACCTGTCCTCTGGCCTCTGGGCTAGGCCCACACTCTGTGGCCCACAGTACAGACAGATTGCGGTCTATTCTTAAGCAAACATTGACGCTTGCCACTAGCAATGCTTACACAGGGGAACACTGCCGGTAACAAAGATGGATAACTTTCTTTATCAGATGTTGATGGACTAAATAAACACAATCACAGCCCAACCTTTACATTCAAAGTTCTGGGTTCAAACCCCACAGTCTACCTGTAGGCATCCCAGAGCAAGATGTCCCACATGGATCTAAGAAAAATCATCATATGTCACTTTGGATAAAGCTAAATGAATTGCCATGCCCCTGTATGTATCGTCAAGTCTCAGCCATTGCAAAGAAACAGCCACACCTGCCTAAACATAACATCTATCAAAAGGGGTTTTGCAGGGTTTTAGGCATCCTAGATAAAGGCCCCCAACGATACCTGCTCCATAAGGAAATGAATCACGTCATCTAAGATGCTTTGGAGAAAGTGCAAAAACATCTGAATCCATTAAAGAGTCTTGCAGCCTAAGGTGCATTCAATTATTATTACTGATCTATTGGACACTTGGGGTTTTAAACACATTACAGTGACCCTGTTGAAACGAGCACTTTTTCGCCCAAAACGCACTCCAATCCTTTCCACATAAGCAGATTTGTCTCAGGTCTCTCCTCATTGGGATCCTAATGGATGCTGGCAGCGAGTGAGTGCCAGGCGGGCGTGGCCCAGCTTCTCTCCCCCCCTCGCTCTAAACAGATTATCAGCAAGGTGGATATTACTCAGCACTTTTTCACTCCATATCACAGTGCAGACGGGACTCAAACACACCCCCAACAAATGTACTCCATTCAGGAATGAATCCAGCTCGTAACATGATTGTATCAGGTGATATTTTACCCCTAAACCTAAAGCCCTGACAGCGCACGGTAGGGAGGAATATTAACTTGAACAATAACGACGGGAGGATGCGATCGAACCCTGAAGAAAGCGAGATTGTTTTCACGTGATTTATTAGCAACTTAAATTCGATTCTTGGATTGCCATCATCACTATAATTTAAAATGTATTATTTAATAAAATAATTACGAGGGGCTGGATAGTGTATTGCTCAGGGTTTTATGACTCCCAGCCGAAAAGGTACTGAGTTTCACCCCGAATATCCGCAATATGTCTACCTGTTGGCCTCCTTGAGCTATTAGGTTAATTACTGAATTAACTCTCTCAAGTCATAATAAATATGCTAAATAACTAAATAGTGACGGTATTATTTAGTGAAGATGAACAATTAGGTCCAGGCCCAACCATCGGTGCGTTGAATTAAATAAAACTGAAAGCAATGACTTTGTCTTGTTTCCTCCGCTAAGCGCATTACAAATATATTACAGGAGCAATCAGTGAATGCAATCAGCACAAATTGATTGCGCTAACGTCAATAGCTTCTGAGACGATAATACTGTATCACTCTGCGATAGCTGCCGTATATCCCGTACATATACACAATGTTATTTCTGCAGTAAAAGACATTCAGTTGATGAGAATGCTTTAAAAGGGTGTAGTTAAGTCTGGCAAAGCTCTTCCATCTGTGAACACAGAGAGCAAAGAGACCCTACAGGGAGTTATAGGGGGAACCGTCACGCTCGCTATTTAATAATATAAGAGAGTGCAAATATATTTGCGTGTTTGGAAAAAAAGATGGACTACAACATCAACTCATTTTCTGCAAAATAAATTGGGAAGTTGGACCACAAATGTCATTAGTCATGGGATTCAGAAGAATGCAGTCAAAGCTTCAAATTCTCCACATCACAGAAACGGTGTTGATGTTGCAGACCGTGATTTTTCATGACGTGCGCATGAAACCGTACTCTCATATTGTAAAATAGCCGGCCGTGACGGTGCCCCTTTAAGGTACAGTACGGTGGCATCTAGCAGCACCACGCCTGCGAAGCCCTTTGAGACTGTTACTGCGATGAAGGGGAAAACGAATAAAGTTGACATGATTTGATGCTACGTCAGACAACTCGTCAAGTCATTCTACAAAACATGTGTTTAAATAGACTCTGGGCTCTGAAACAGCTAGAGATGGGTAATTTACTGGTACTGACACTGACACTGACACTGACAGACAGACTGACAGACAGACAGACAGATAGTCAGACTGACAGACAGACAGACAAACAGATGGCTAGATAGACAGCAAAGGAGGTTGTGTTATCAGTGTTACACAGACAGACAGACAGACAGACAGACAAGGAGGTTTGTTATATGGGGTTTTTTGAACACAGAGCTCTGAAGACGTTTTCTGGGAGGTTTCTAAAAATAGTCTGTTGTGAGGAACGCTTGGATAAATTAATGATTAAGGGTGTGTGTGTGTGTGTGTGTGTGAAATGGGGTTGTGTGTATGTGAGAGGGGGTTTGTTTATGTGAATACACATGTGTGTGTGTGTGTATGTGTGTGGGTGTGTGGGTGTGTGCGTGTGTGTGTGGGTGTGGTTTTGTGTGTGTAAGTGTGTGTGTATGTGTGTGAAAGGAGGGTTATGTGTGTGTACAATAGTGTGTCTGTGTGTTTGCCTGTGCATTTAGTGTGAAAGCAGGGTTATGTGTGTACGTGTTTTTGTGTGTGTGTGTGTGTGTGTGTGTGCGTGTGTGTGTGTGCATGCTTGTGATGGGGGTTGTGCTCAGCAGCAGCATGTGAACAGCTAGAGTCAGCCTGTTTTCTCTGCTGGCAGCTTCACACCCACATTGTCCTCAGACACACACTTTATATACAAGCTCAGACACACACTTTATATACAAGCTCAGACACACACTTTATATACAAGCTCAGACACACACTTTATATACAAGCTCAGACACACACTTTATATACAAGCTCAGACACACACTTTATATACAAGCTCAGACACACACTTTATATACAAGCTTAGACACACACTTTATATACACGCTCTCAGACACACACTTTATATACAAGCTCAGACACACACTTTATATACAAGCTTAGACACACACTATATATACACACTCTCAGACACACACTTTATATACAAGCTCAGACACACACTTTATATACAAGCTTAGACACACACTTTATATACAAGCTCATACGCACACTTTATATACAAGCTCAGACACACACTTTATATATGAGCTCAGACACACACTATATATACAAGCTCAGACACACACTTTATATATGAGCTCAGACACACACTATATATACAAGCTCAGACACACACTTTATATATGAGCTCAGACACACACTATATATACAAGCTCATACGCAAACTTTATATACAAGTTCATAAACACACTATATATACAAGCTTAGACACACACTATATATACACGCTCTCAGACCCACACTTTATATACGCACTCTCAGACACACACTTTATATACAAACTTACACACACTTTATATACAAGCTCAGACACACACTTTTATACAAGCTCAGACACACACTTTATATACAAGCTTAGACACACACTTTATATACAAGCTTAGACACACACTATATAGACAAGCTCAGACACACTTTATATACAAGCTTAGAGACACACATTATATACGAGCCGGTAAGGAGCGGAGCCTCATCGTTCTTCTGAGGGCCAGGCTATAGGGGAGGTTGTTGTCTAGTGTGTGCCTGTGACGCCCTTTGAGACTGAAACTGTGATAGGGCTGCAACTAACGTATATTTACATCGTCTTAGTCATTTCATCAAATTATTCTTTTTGGCTGATTGATCATTGAATATTTCCTCTCAGAGATTACAGCAAATGCCCATCACAAGTAACCAGAGGGCGATGTGTTGAATTTGTTTGCTCTACCTGACAAGCAACCAAGGAAAATGTAAGTATTATTTTATAATGATCCATGAATCAAATTATAATATGAAGATTAATTTATGAAAGCAGCAAATGTTTGGCATTTGTACTTGATAAATGTATTAAAATGAATACATTTGCAATATTACAATTTAATGATTTAATGTAGATCAACAAATCGATTATTCAAAGCGTTGCAGCCCTGAACTGTGATAAAGGGTAAACCTGTAGATACAAAGAGACACTCAGAAACAGGTAGACAAGGGCCTCCACTGATATCTTCATTTAGTTATATAATACCCTGATATCATCTAGAACTTGTAATCGATTCAAATTTATCGTCGCTTGCACATAGCTCAGAGTGCAAATACAAAGTACAGAGTACACCGTTTTTAGATTGATTTTGGTGTTATTAACGGGTAATCATGCTGAAGGTAGAACGCCTACATCCAGCGCTCCTTGGGTATCTTGGTAACCAAATGAAAACACTCTTGTGGTTAATCAGAAAGAAACCACAAGTGTCTGTTCTGCGTTCGCCGTGATCACATCCTTCAACTGGAACTATGACGACTAGCTCTCTTTCTATGCTGTTCACCAAAAATTGTTATAATGGGCCAGAGCCATTTGGAAGAGGTACGGCCTGTTCAAAATATTAATCCTGGCCCAAAAGATAAATATTTTACCATGAAAGATGTGAAATCAGCAAAAGGAGGGAAACTGTCCAATAAAGACTTAAATACTGCTTAGTCAAACAACCACCTTAGGTAGAAACCGGGTGGCTATTTCACTGGCGTAGCTCACAGAGGCTGCTGTCGCAGGTTAACATGGTACCTCGCAAACAAAATGGCTAGCAAGCTGCGTTAAACTGGTTAGCATGCTACCAGCATATTAAAGAGAGACAGCTAGTTCACCAACCGAAGAGATGCTAAGCAGTGTAGAATGCATCAGGATGGCCTGGTGAGACTATCCTGATATTTATGTTTGCGTTTCACAAGGAATATCAGTCTGGCTTTAGCTGGGCAGCCATTGATTTCCAGATATGGCCGCTGCCTTACGTTGTTCAAAAAACTCCTTCCAAATCATGGTGAAGCTCGGGCTCTCTTTGTTCTTGCTGAGTCCAGCTGGAAGTAAGTCAAAAACATATTCTTCTCTGAGAAAATACTTTTTCATGCAGATTTCTGTTCATATTTTAACATTGTTATTCAGTCCATTGCGGATAACAACTGTTTTGATTGCTACAATTTCCTTGGGCACCACCATTCTTTTTTGTAAATTTGGCAGACTTTGGCGCCATTCATCATGAACTGTACACCCTCCTCTGAGAACTGATTGGTCAGAGCATTTTTACATCTTTGGAAAAAGGATTTCAATGGGATCAAGGCCAGACCGAAATAAAATGTGAACTACCGAGATTGGGATGGTCTCTCGAGGCCAGGTTAATGGAGCTAAATGCTATACAATGAGAATCTGTCAATTTCAGATTTGTTTGTATTATTGCCTGCTACAGTGCAATTACAAGCCAATCAAACTGTTCCTGTGAATACACAATCGTTTTCCGATAAGACAATTGATGGTTGTTTAGAGTGTGGTTGTTAAGAAAAGTTATATTTACACTGAGGCTACACAATGTCGATTGGTCGACTCATGAATATATATGATGTCCCTCATGGCGTCTGACGCAGGCGTTTGTCTAGCGAGCCAACATAGCCATGCTAGCATTGTAGTAAAAATGACCCATAACGTGACAATGCTGAATGTACCATAATAAATGGAAAACTTCGGCGTGACTAGCTGCGTAGCTTGGCATGGCGAGCAGCTGCTTGGCAGCGTGTGGTCGGCCAACGTCTAGCTGAGGAAATGAATGAATATTCATGAGTAATTATCATATTAAATATTTTTTAATGCATTTCTACCTAAATGGTTCAGGACTGTATGAATAAAATGGCATAAAAAGGTGTCTTTTAACCTGCATCAGCAAAATACCACATCACACAATACAAAAATAAGGTTTTTATAGTGTGTGTGTGTACAAAAACCCTGGTGTTGCCTCATATATAATCAGCCCTTTGGAATATCTTATTACTAGCTAATCTCTGCTACTAGCAAGATAAATCTGTTAGCATGCTGCTAGCGCAAGTTCAATCTGCTATCATGCTGCTAGAGTAAGCTAAATCTGCTAGCATGCAGCTCTGTATTGTTGGAGGGTTTGGCAATCATTGTAATCTCCAAAGCCTTTAAAGGCTTATTTGCACAAGGAGCATTAGCCCGTGAAGGTGACTTCAGTCCTTGGGTGACTTAAGTCATATTAGGAGGCTATTATCTTTCTGGTGAGCATTGTTTCAGTCTCTTTCTCATCTCTCTCTCTTTCTTAAGTATATCTTTCATAGTGCATTTTTTAGAAATAAATTCATCACAGCAAAATTATTATCTGCTGCCTTCTGAACATTGAGCAACACACTTTCTCTCTCTTTCTCTCCCCTCTGCCGAGCCTGTCCCCCTCTCTCTCTCTCCCCTTTACCATGTCTCTCTCTCCCTCCCCCAGTAAATATTGTCATTGAAAATGTGGTTGTGATTGATCAGCTAGTCTGGTGCCACAAATACTTTGCTGTCAGAAGTGTCTTGGAAGTTGTAATGTAATATGTATTTAGTTTGAAGCTAAGCTTGAGTGGAGAGTAAGCCAGCAGCAGCAGTTCTCTGTACAGCATAACCACAGGTTTTATTTGAGCTAGGATCGCCACCAGAAGCCACCAACAGTCGTTTGTAAAGAAATAAAATTCAGGCAGCCAGTCAAGCAGTCAGTCAGTCAGTCAGTCAGTCAGAAAGTCAGCAAGTCAGCAAGTCAGTCAGCCAACAAGTCAGTCAGCCAACAAGTCAGTCAGCCAACAAGTCAGTCAGCCAGAAAGTCAGCCAGCTAGCCAGTCAGCTGTCCATCAGTCAGTCAAGCAACCAGTCAGCCAGTCAGTCACCCAGCCAATCAAGCAACCAGCCAGCAAGCCAGCCTGCCAGAAAGCCTGTTTCGATAGGGTTGTTTACTGCAGCACTTCCTCCCATTTCCCTGGCACTAAACCATCCAACGGCGGCCAACGGGGGGGGGATAAGACGGAAGGTGAAATTATGACTTCAGGGATTTTTATACGGCCGGCAACCATTGCCTCGCATCGTGGATCAATATTTCAACATTAATAGATTTAAGAAATGGATGCTCAAGAAAAATGTGTATCCAGTTCAAGTTAAAGGGACAGTCCTCCTTATTTCCATGTTTCAGAATGTACTGTACTGCTGGTCGTAGTTCATTGAAGGAGCAGGTAGGGGTTAGGCCAACCAAGGCATCCTGCTAAAAGACACCTCAGGTAGATTGCAGATACCAGGGATCGAACTCAGCTCCTCCAGTAGAGGAGAGTTGGGAGTATAGAGGTAAAAGGGCAATATGGATAGTATCTTAACAGAGTGAGGTCTCTGCAGCAGTACCACGCTCAGTCAGCCTGAATCAGAAATCCATCCCGGATTCATTCCCTTGTGATTAATCAATCTAAACCCGGGTCAGCAAGAGGGGAGAGGATCACGAAAACAGCAGAAGTGATCTTTTAAAGTGATCTTGTGATCACAAGTGATCTTTTAAAGAAACTCCTGTCTCTATGCTCTCTCTTTTTGCTCACTCTTTCCCTGTCTCTCTCTCTCTCTCGAACTTTCCCTGTCTCTCTCTCTCTCCAACTCTCCCTGTCTCTCTCTCTCGAACTTTCCCTGTCACTCTCTCTCAAACTTTCCCTCTCTCTCTCTCTCTCTCTCCCGAACTTTCCCTGTCTCTCCCTCTCTCCATTTCCCTCCCTCTCTCAACCATTTTTAACAATGCCTTCAGAACCACAAAATGAATACTTGCGTGACCTTTTCTTAGCGACACCCGCAGGGAATTGAACCGGCAAACCACAGCAGTTCAAATAAGAAGCCACACATGACGATGTGTTCAGGGTTTGGGTAAGCTCATTTTTCAGTCTCGACCCAGTGGAAAGATCCAGGTTCGATCCCTGCTTTCCTCAGCCTACCTGTGAGCATCTGTATGGAAGGTTCCTGTCCTCTATCTGCTCCTTAACCACCTGAAACTGCACCTACTGGAACCACATTTCATCATAGGAGTAACCACCAGTAAGATCTGAAGAGAGTCAAAGTGTAGAAGTTCATGAGTTTGGATCTTTCTAAATGCTGGGAAGCCAGCTACTCTGTAAATCGTCACCCTCAACCCAAACATGGTCCAGCCCGTTTTTATAAGATGTGGTACATTGTGTCGGGTCCCCCAGCCATACACAGAGACCCCAGAACAACATGGGGTCCACACCCATGAAGGGAGATACGTGGGCGTCTCTCTAGGGGGGCTGGATTGTTGCTGGTTCAGAACAACTCTTACTAGACCCACAGGCTCAGTTTACACCCAGACCAAGAGGGGAGAGAGGGGGAAGGGAATTCTACGTGCTTTAGCAAAGTAATGTACGTTTCCCATGCAAACAAAGTCCTTTAAATTGACAAAAGAGGGAGAAAGAAGAAAGAGAGAGAGGGGGAGAGAGAGAGAGAGATAGTATATAGTAGAGTCATGTAGAGTAGCATAGACAGAGTAGAGTACAGTAGAATAGAGTAGAGCAGAATATAGTATAGAGTAGAAATGAGTTAAGACGGTTAAATTAGAGTAGAATCTAGTAGAACATAACAGAATAGAGAACGTTAAAGTAGAGTGTAGAGTAGGGTGTATAGTAGAGTAGAGAATGTTGAATAGAACAGAGGGAGTAATCTAGTGCATAGAGTAACGTAGAGTAGAATACAGAACAGAGTACAGTAGAGTGCTAGAGGTATCAGTAACCCTGACAGCCATACTGTCCCCCCCCCCC
>OOFG01063251.1:4385-14400 GCA_900323295.1 Molva molva | reverse complement strand
TATATCTGTATCTCTCTCTCTCTCTCTCTCTCTCTCTCTCTCTCTGTATCTCTCTCTCTCTCTCTCTCTCTCTCTCTCTCTCTCTCTCTCTCTCTCTCTCTCTCTCTCTCTCTCTCTCTCTCTCTCTCTCTCTCTCTCTTTCTCTATCTCTTTCTCTCTCCCTCTCTCTCTCTCTCTCTCTCTCTCTCTCTCTCTCTCTCTCTCTCTCTTCCTCCTCCTCCTCCTCCTCCTCCTCCTCATCTCCCTTGAGGTACAGCCCCTCCTCAACTCTCTATCCTCTCTGGATGTTCAGACAATTGTCATCCTATCTCTTCCTAGACTCCTCAGTGTGCATAGTATTACCACATGTCTCCAGAAGAGGCCACTGTAGGCCAAAGTGTTCCTGAGAATCAGGTCCAGGTCTGTTTACCGTGTAATCAGACGGATCTATTATTCCAACCATCGATTGACCTGGCTGGAGTGCAATAAAACCGGCTTACAGTCCAGAGTCTGCTTACATAAGCAATCCTCTATGCCAGACTCATGAAAGAGGGTTATAGTATTGCCTATTAAAATAGCTATAATGCGTTATTGATCTGCTAATGAAATGAACTTGCTGGCTTAGCAGAAAGGCAAAGTTTCAGAAACAAAAGGAATGGGAGTCAAGGTCCTGTTTTGACCTCTCTGACCTCTGACCTTTCTCATTGGACTAGAGAGTTTAAATTAAATTTCGAAGGAATAAAAATGAGGATAAATGGTGTTGAGAGTAGCGGATTTAATCTGTAACTACTGGGATGGACCATGAACCCAATGACCCATGGGAAAAACAACACAACACAACAAAATGTCAACACGTTACAATGGCTACACAGCAATACACTTCCCCTCATTGATCAATATTTGGGGACATTTCACAATAAGTGTTCATAAAACTCCTTCTAAGAGTTTAATAACATCAGAAATAAAACATGGCTCACAGCGCCACTGGTATCGATCACTGATTGGTGTCTGGTGCAGAACCAGAGAAGCGTGTTCCTGACAGCCTCCTCCTCTCTCAGGTGAGAAGGAGGGCCAGATGGTGCACGTCTCCTCCTCTGACAGCCTGAACGGGAGGAGGACCAGCTCAGATTCCTCTGGGAAGGAGCCGGAGAGTGCCGGGGGTCTGGGGGCCCCCGCGGACCCCATCGGCCCACGGGTCAGCCCTGAGGGACGGGGGTCCGGGCCAGGCCCTGTGGTGCCCAGAAGAAAGAGCTCCGACACTGGGAAGGAGCCCAGAGGAGCCTCCTGGCAGGAGAGGAGATCATGCACCTCCTTACCAGAGAATGAGGCCCCGGAGTCGCCCGACAGCAACGGCTGCACTGTCAGGTAGGGTGTGTGTGTGTGTGTGTGTGTGTGTTTTTGAGCGTGTGTGTGTTTCTGTGCATGTGTGCATGTGTGCATATGTACATGCTTGCACGTATGTGTGTGTGTGTGTGTGCATGTTGGGTTACTTAGCAAGTTACCGTTACTTAGCATGTTGGGGTATAGCATGTTAGAGTATTTATCATGTTAGGCGACTTAGCATGGGACATTTGGTGTTGGTAGGGTACTTGTTTTACAACTAAATTTGCATTATTTAAAATGTATCATCTGTTGTCTATCCATAAACAAGGATCTTTCTCTCCTCTGTGCCACAGCGGAGGTGAGGATGATGAGAAGAGCAATGGAGTCGATTGCACCGGGCCTAGCAGCAACAGACACCTTGCCCCGCCTCCTTGTGCTCCAGCCAATGGCAGCCCAGAGGCCGAGTGCTGAGATGTCCACTCCCCGGACCACTTCCCCCTATAGGAGACCGATATCACCTGAAGCTTAACCATACCTATCCTTAAAGTAAACCGTTTGACACACACAACATTTGTAGAAAGCCCACACAATAAGACAGTATAGGTTATGTGTTATTGTAACTGTAACATTGTCCCTTGAGGATATTGTTTCAGTACCATTGCCAAACAGATATGCGTTTGGAAAAAGAGCTTCTACAAAACAGCTGTGTTTGTGTGTGTTCTACGCATCACTACATTGATTCCTGAAGGACTTAGGACTGGAGCACAGGTCTGGGTTCCTGGGGGGAAAATCGATAGATAAAACAGACATACAGAAAGACAACAGAGAGACCGATGGATAAACAGTCAGACAGATTAATAGACAGAAACAGATAAACACACAGAGATATCGATAGATCAACAGACAGACAGACAGACAGACCAAGAGGTAAAAATACACTTAAACAGAAAGGCAGACAGACAGGCTAACAGACAGAGAGACTGATGGATAAACAGACAGACCAATAGAGACAAGGGAGGCTGCATGGTTTGCACAAGGCCTCCGTTTTCCTCAGTGACAGACACATGATCTTGTACAACATACGCAGACAATAGAGTTTGTTTTTTTCTTCTACTGTTTTACACACACTGTGCTCTGTGTCGCTTTGTAACTTCAGAAATAATCTACTGTACTGCTTTGAGATCCAGCCTCCTTACTTCTTCCTCTTCTTCCTCTTCTTCCTCTGCATTACAGTTAGGGCTGCACAATTAATCATGTATATACACAATATTGTTTTTTGCAGTTTGCAATCGTGTAATTTCGCAATACTGAAATCTTGACTAGACTCAACTAAGAACACGTATTGTAGCTGAACATACTTAAATATTAAGACGCTTCAATCCTGACAAGAGTTCTGAGTTAAATTTCCATAATTTGTCTATGTTATCAAGCGAAGAGGCGCAGCCCTAGTTGTAGTAGACATGGTTTTATAGTTAACTTGCTCTTTAATTCCTGCACTCTTACTGATTCTAATGTGGGGAGGGTATGTGAACTCACATTTCTACTGAGGTATGCAACTGATGGATAGAACAACAACAGCAGGGATAATCGTTTTCTCAATGCACAAACACAAGCAGTCAGTTCCTAATGCTTTGAGTTAGTGACGGATGTCAGACTCTTTAATGGTGCAAAGTTGTGATAACAACAAATGACTTGTGAACTCGGTGATGATGTAACAGCAGGGGAGAGCGTGATCCAGGGAACTCCAGGGAGCTAGGTTTCCATAGTAGCCTAAGTTATTTATGCAATACACACAAACATCACCCATATGTCACTCCTTCATGAACGTCCACGCCAGAACATCCTCTCCGTCTTTTGAAGGAACATTTGGGGAAATTCAAGTTTCGAAGGCATCATGGAATCTTAACAAATTGCAAAAACACGTATTCAGGGTTCCATGAATTAAATGTCCGGACACGTTGTTGCACCACTGAGATCCCATGACGTGGAAGGACCAATGAGAAGCTGTGCACGGTGTCTCAGGTCAGGCTCCCATGATATAGGAACCTCCTCATTGGACTTCTGAGCCAATAAAAACACTTTTCGTCGTCCTCCTCCTCCACGAACATCTCCACCTGCAGGCTCCTTCACCAATACCGAGCCACGCTCCTTTGCACGTCTCTGACACTCTTGCTGTCCCCCCTGTGCTCTGTCGGTGTGCGTTCCTCAACTCCTTCATTATTTCAGGCCTTGCTGTTCATACAGCTTTTGTTTTTTTTTTTTGGGGGGGGGGATGCAACTTTTTAACTGAAATTGTCTTAACTAGTATGCAAATGCATTATTCACATTGGCACATTTGTATGGATACAGTACTTTCACATTTTGATTATTTGTTTGTTCATTGAAAGACATGATGTTTTACTCTGTGTGGAATTAATGAATTACAATGATGCTGAAACAATGATGCTGAACGGATGTTGTTAATAACTGGCTGCCTATAGAGCCCACCTGAACCTCAGTATATATGAACCACCGCTACACTCTGCCATCAATGGCCTTCCCCAGCGTCCCTGTGTAGTGAGCAGCATATCCAGGCCCTACCACGGCCTACTTGAAGCCTTTACGCATCTAACGTTCGTTTGGGACATATTATATCACCTGCATCCCTATCACCTCGCCGGGTTGTGTGACACGTGTGTTTGAGATTTAATAAATGAGTGCTGATCGTTTGTTTTCTAAAACATGGATGTTCATTAGAGCACCGAGTGTATTAAATAAAAAATAATATAAACCATCAACGTCTATTTTTTTGTGTCATATGACGAGGAGATAGCTTGTTTAACCGTTCAGGCTCCCGGAGAAGAGCGTGTCCATGGATGCTTTGGGTTGCCAAATCTGAATTCAGTGCCTCTAGTCTAAACTATTGAATTCAAATTGAAAACGCTTATCTATTACCTATTTTAGTTGATATACATATAAATGTATTATACAGTGTTATGGTTTAAATAAAAACCAAGCTCTAGAGAGATAAACACGATTTAATAATAAATAAATAAACATTTTTCGTACATTTATGTGTCCAACCTGGCAACCAAGTATACAGACACCATTTCAAGATGGCGTCGAAGTACTACCAGGACATGCAGGACAGCTTCAGAAACAACAACAAAAGTAGAGAAATCCCTGCACACACAGCTAAGGTGCACTCCGTTGCGTGGAGTTGTGATGGAAGGAGACTCGCGTCGGGATCTTTTGATAAAACAGCGAGCGTGTTTGTCCTGGACAAAGACCGTTTGGTGAGTGGCTGGATGTGCCTTTAGCTCAGCATGATGGCCTTTATGTTGAGTCGAAAAGAATTAAACGCTGCAGCTCAACATATTGTTTTTAATACTTACATTATATTTAGTATTGGTGCATTGTCAAATACATGCTTTGTTAGTTTTGTAACCCGTCCTGGAAATACTGCTAGTGGGCAGTTATCTCTACAATCTCCAAGATTGTAAACCTGTTTGATCGTATTGGTAGCTGCTAGGCAGTAACGTTAGTAGCAAATGGGTCTAAAGGGATGCTACCATTGCGTACCATTGTTTAAAACATTCGCGAACATTTCGTGTCCATGGAAGTTCTAATTTGTTTCCCAGGTTAAAGAGAATAACTACAGAGGCCACGGCGACAGTGTGGACCAGCTGTGTTGGCATCCAACCAACCCCGACCTGTTTGTGACCGCCTCGGGAGACAAGACAGTCCGGGTGTGGGACGTCCGCACAACCAAATGCATCGCCACCGTCAATACGAAAGGTCAGTCAAGCTATCGACCTCCAGATAGAAGAGATCATCGTGTGGTGCATGTCGATAATAAGGCACAGTACATTTACATCAGTTGGTCCCTTCTGCCACTTTTACTGGTTTGATTGCTCTGCCAAGAAACCTCGTCCTATTTCATTGTTACAGAACACTGCAATACAAGCATTAGTGGTCTCCTCTCTCTGCCAAGTAATGTATGTTTAGTAAATGCGCCCTAAGAAATGCAAAGCTTCAGTGCGGAATACTTCAGTGCCCAAACATTCATCTGATACGTGCCATGGAAGAATAATAAGTTATCAAAGCCATGCCCTCTAATCTACTATAATGTATAGGTAAATACTTGTGATAATCAAATTAATGTTATAGATGAAGTTGTGGTTCTTGGACTTGGCTCTTGACAGTTTTAATTATTTAGTCACTAATGGCCCATCTCAATCTATGACACCAAATATCAGCTTATGAGCAAAACGTTTTTCTTTTTTTTTCAGGTGAGAACATCAACATTTGTTGGAGTCCCGACGGCCAGACCATCGCCGTGGGCAACAAGGACGACGTGGTGACCTTCATCGACGCCAAGACGCACCGCTCTCGTGCCGAGGAGCAGTTCAAGTTTGAGGTGAACGAGATCTCCTGGAACAATGACAACGATATGTTCTTCCTCACCAACGGCAACGGCTGCATCAACATCCTGAGGTAACGCTGGTTTATAACCCTAACCCTAGTTTATAACCCTAACCCTAGTTTATAACCCTAACCCTAGTTTATAACCCTAACCTATCCTGATGTGAGGGGGCGTGTAGCCTAGTTTTTAACCCTAACCCAAGTTTATAACCCTAACCCTAGTTTATAACCCAAACCCTAGTTTATAACCCTAACCCTGGTTTTTAACCCTAAGCCTAGTTTATAAACCTAAGCCTAGTTTATAACCCTAACCCATCCTGAGATAAGGGTTGTGGAGCCTATTTTGAAACCCAAACCCTAGTTTATAGCCAAAATGCTAGTATATTACCCTAACCCTAGTTAAAACTATAACCCAAACCCTAGTTTATAACCCTAACCCTGGTTTTTAACCCTAATCATAGTTTATAACCTTAAGCCTAGATCATAAACTTAAGCCTAGAGCATAACTGAAAGTCTAGTTTATAACCCCAACCATAGTTTATAACCTAAAGCCTAGTTTATAACCCTAACCCTAGCTTCATAATCAACCCTAGAATCATAACCCTAGTTCTTAACCCTTCATAACCCTACCTAACCCTAACATTATTATCCTAATCTTAACCCCTTTACTATGGATTGTGACCTTGGAAGATGTGTTCATTTTTGATTACTTTAAAATCTCATTTCATGCCATTTGGTGGACCTTCACAGCCGCAAGTGCATACATTTAGAACGGGTGTTTACAATGCCCTCCACTACCAGTTGAGCTATACAGGGCCAAATGTTCTCGACCTATAAATGTCAATCTACATTTAATTCCTAGTCATCTCGTTTTTCAATAGATGACTCACCTGGAAAAAACTGTGCTCTTGTAACGAACCATGACCCTGGTTGTGCCTCCCCCCCACTAGTTATCCTGAGCTGAAGCCCATCCAGTCCATCAACGCCCATCCCTCCAACTGCATCTGTATCAAGTTCGACCCCACGGGGAAGTACTTTGCCACAGGCAGCGCTGACGCCCTGGTTAGCCTCTGGAACGTGGAGGAGCTGGTGTGTGTTCGCTGTTTCTCAAGGTCAGTAAAATCAGATCTATGTGTGTATTACAGGGTTTTAGATGTGACTGTTGGAAAAAATACATTTGTGCTTTGTTCCCTACTTTAGGATCTTAAAGATACCTACAGATTTTTTTACACTATAATTCACTGCCCCAAGTTACTCACAAAGGACTACAACCATTCAAGTTGTGTTTTCAGAAGTTAATAATATTATTTTGACACATGATTTAATTGTCATTGAATGATTTTTACACAAATGTGAATAGTGAAAAGAAGGTAATCACCATGGTTACCACCGTGTTTTGAATGGCACCAAGTGAGCCAATGAAGTAGAACTGAATAATGACAATTCGAAAGGCTTCCTCTCTAAGCAGAATGTCAACCAATTACTCCCTGCTTGGTCCTCCCCACCCAGGCTGGACTGGCCAGTGAGGACGCTAAGTTTCAGCCACGATGGGAAGATGTTGGCGTCAGCCTCAGAAGATCACTTCATAGACATCGCCGAGGTGGAGACGGGTGAGTCGTCAGTCTCCACCAGCCTGGATCACAACGACCTGTATATCAAACATACCTTTTCTAAATCTCACAGATAAATGTCAAATTGAGTATTTTACATCCTTTAATATCACCTTTTTCCTAAAACCTGCTGGACAACTGTCGATTGACACAAACCAATTGAACAGTAAAGGAATTAGGTTTATTAGATTAGGATGTCAAATAAATATCACAAATTTCTTTGGCATAGTGTTTTGGGTAAGGGAATTGTATGACAAAGTAAGGAAGGTCGAAATTTGCAAATACGTTTTTAATAACTTGAGGCCTGTGCACATTACTACGGCAACAGCAAGATTATGTGCAATGCATTGTCAAAGTGGAATTTCTCGATGAGGACATTTCTGTGGCACCATGCATCGCAATGAAAGAAGGCTCAATCATTCCAGCCAGCACACGTTTCTCTCCATTGTAAAGTTATGGGACATTCGTTGTAATGTCAACAGACCCTTTTACATAACATTATGGCTTCCATACAACTAGTTTTTGGGAAACCAGTATCTAGTTGTTATTTCAACTCTTCCTGATTGGCTGCCACTTGTTTTCCATCTCAGGAGAGAAGCTGTGGGAGGTGCAGTGTGACTCCCCAACCTTCACAGTCGCCTGGCACCCCAAGCGCCCCCTGTTGGCGTACGCCTGCGATGACAAGGAGGGCAAGTACGACAGCAACCGTGAGGCGGGAACCGTCAAGCTGTTCGGCCTCCCCAACGACTCCTGAGCAGCAGAGGCGCCGTCAACCGCTTCGTTTAAACCCTCAAGTCTCCATGTCTTTTACCATTAGAAAGAGTCCTGACGCGTTGGCGTGTACATAGTCACTGGAGAGCTGGTCTATATTTTGTAAGAGGAGAGGGGGAAATATTGCCGTTTTAATTCACATCTTGTCCCCTTCTTTACTCCTTATCAACATTGAAAGATGTCGATGTGGAGTCAATTTGTAAAGCTAGCAGTAACGTTTTCTCACCACCAGAGGGCGCTGTAGTATCATTGCGGTGATGATCTTCAAACATTTTCTATACAGTTTAAAACTAAGTGCGTCAATGTTGTATTTTTTTGTAAAATATTCCATTCTTTTTTTATAAAATAACGAAATAAAAATGTTCGATTTATACATGACCTGTTTGATTGTGATTTGTTGTAGACTTGTATTTAATGTGTTCGAGTGCTTAGACATAGTTAAGGTTTTTGGTATAAACCATCCCTAATTTGAAAACAAATGGGACACAGCTGGAAGTGCTGATCAGGAGAAATTGGGACTCAATGATAGATCTTTACAGGAGATGTAAGAAAAAGATTGCTCTAAGTAATTACCGTGGCGTCTCAATGTTCCACGGCCTATTGGAGAGGAAAAGCCTGCCTTGTTCTTATGAAATAGAATAGAATGAAACTTGACTGATTTACCGTAGCCATGGCTCAACATTAACATGCTTATTAAATCATTGTTAAAGGTTAATTTTCCAGACACTCGGTTCAGACTGTGGCTCCACCCTTGAGTCTGCTAACCTCTTAGTGTCCCAGGTTTGATCCTATGCTGCATGTGCTTCACTCTCCTCCAACCCATTGTCCTGTCCAAAACAACAAAAAAAATCCCTTACAAAATATTTAAATAATATCAAATATACATTTGTATAAATGTATACATATATATAAATCATAATATAAATGATGGGTCTATAGAGTGCTACAGTCGTTTACTCTGTCATTTGTACATGCTTTCCTATAAAGAGCATAGCCTCACACTGCATAGGAATGAAGCCTTTTATCCACTCTTTACAAAGGGTATCATAAATATTCATATTCATGTTTCAACACCTGCTTTGGCAGCGGGCCACCCACTGAGCGATATGAGCAAGCGAGGTGATAAATCGAAGCAAATGTGGCGTTAAATAGATAAATATCACCTCATACTCCATACCATTCTACCATTCATCATCCGAAGACTGACGTGTGATTAATTTGTTATTAATGACTTATTAATGTGTGTTTAGAGGGATGAGGTCATTCCTGTAGGGCTGGGTGATGCATCTTTTCACAGTTGGCACAGTTATGAGGAATAATATCAACCCAGAGGTTAAAAGTCAAAAGCATTTGTTGACACATAGAGGAGTTGGTTAACAGTGTACATTTTGTTAACTTCTAGTTCATGTTTTACCAGAGATTCTTAAATCCTTACTCCAGTGCCAGGATTTTATTTTTAAATTTGGAAACAGTGGCAACCGAAAAGGTCTAATATTTTTAAAACAGTACATCTTGACCTGTAACTGAGACTAATTTTAAGTGTTATTATAAGTAGTATTTATTCAAGTATTATACTGAGATACATTTAAAACAACTGGCCCTCTCTTTGGGCCCGTTCCAATCCGAATTATGCAAACCATAAGTCCTTGCATTTGAATGTGCTTTAACCATTTAAACAGGTTAGGGTAAGCATGCCAGAGGATTAGCTTGTCACCCAGCAGGCATTGAGGTTGACTGTGGATCGATACATTCATAACCAGCCTCCATCCAAAGGGGGGAATCTGTGTCCTGGTTAGGAGGAATCGCTGCAAACGTGAGCCGACTACTGATCATCAATTCAGGTAGTCGTGACAAGGTGTGTGTGTGTGTGTCTGTATGTGTGTGTGTGTGTGAGTGGGGTGGGGGGGGGGGGGGGGGGGGTTAAATGT
>OOFG01063249.1:0-13925 GCA_900323295.1 Molva molva | reverse complement strand
TGATAAAGAGAGAGCGAGGAGAGATGTGTGTGTGTGTGTGTGTGTGTGTGTGTGTGTGTGTGTGTGTGTGTGTGTGTGTGTGATGGGGAGGTGGGGTAATTGATAAATTAAAGTGTGCGTGTGAGTAATTACAGTGTGTGAAAGTGAGCAAGGGAGAGAGAGAGTTAGAGAATAAATTAGAGAGGGATAGGTTACCAAAGGAACATTGTCAAGATTGGCTTATAAATAATTGAGTTACACAGTATCTGTCATTTCAAATGTACACTATCAAAATCACTTTTTGCCCTATTGATTTTATTTTACAACATGAACATTAAAAATACCAAAGGAGCCACATCAATCCTGATAATAATAATAATCCCCAAATGTTTAACAATGATCAATTCATCTAATATGACTGATATATGTACAGTCATCTCAACACTGCATACTCAAGTCTACACCTGAAGACTCTCAGTAGGATAAGAGTAACCTCTGACCTTTGTGTCATAACATCCACCTGGGCGCGCTCTGCGTGGCTTTAGGTCGTCACGGCAACAGATGGTTTTGCACGGATGTCCCTTGGTATAGGGATCCCGCTTGTAGTCTGTAACAGAGGGCGGACTGTTCCCGAGTCGTATACCGTACCAGAAGAACACGCTGTACTAGCGCTAAAAATACACAACTCTTACAAGCTGTTTTTGATTAAATATTTATATATTTCATTTACTCAAAATATCTGCTGGCAAAAAAAAAACTCAGTTATTCAGACTTGTCTTTTGTAATAAAATATTGCAGATTTTACTGGATGGTAACTGTAAACATGTGTTTTCAAGCCAGACAAAAACACGGAAATATATGACAGATTAATCTATTTCTTTAGAAATAATAACTACAATCAAAAAGCAACATAACTGCGTGTGTCAAAGTTTATGGTGTCCCAAAAAAAAACAAACAGATAGCAAAAACTATAATGGAAAACGACTGTGAGTGATCATGTGAGTGAGAGCTTCCTGCCAGAGAACCAAGCAGCTCCCCCAAAGCACCTACTGTTGTATCTCATCATGTGTTTCAGAGAGCTCAAGCTAGAGACCCTGGCCTGGTCTCGACGCAGGATTTTGGCCCGGGGGCAAAGGTCATAAGAGAATTCCTCGCCGTATCTGCGCCACATCACGCCGTACCCACTCAGGTTGTAGATGTCAGCGTGGAACGGCACATTGTACGACGGCCAGTAGCCTGTTCCAAAATGTGTGTGGGGAAAAAGTCTTCAGGGTGTCCAGAATAAAACCTCTTTTACATAAATACTTTACAACACTTTACAGGTACAACTCAAGTTTAACAACATTGAGTTGTACTGTTCTGTGTTGTATACAATATAATCTGTTGAGTTCCTTCTTCTGTTTAAACACATCATCAAACGCATTTTAACCCTGAAACGCACTTTGTTTCGTTTCATTATTTGTATTGATTAGATTTATATTGTATTCTATTTTATCCTACATTGTACATTGGAGCTTCACTGATCAGAGTGATGAAGGAAGTTGGTTAAAAATAAAGAATGATTGTTCTTTTTATGTAATTGTCAGGTAGGACTTAAGCATGCTTACAACTAGACTGCAGATATTGTCTAAAAACCCACAACCATACACCCGTTAGTCCTACACTACCTACCCCCCTGTCCTACCTCTGCGTAGGGCCTGGGTCTGGTCTGAATGGAGGACCTTCCCAGGGATCTGCTCCACAACAGTCAGGGCCCCGTCCTCGATGCTTCGGCCCAGGAACACCTTGTTCAGATCCAGCACCATGTACTGGCTGTTGTACGTGCCTGGGATGCAGAGAAAGAGAAAGAAGGCTTGTTTAACACCACCTTTATTCTCTATACTATAGCAGAGTATACACTATTGCGGAGTAGGCCTACGTAACATACAGCCGTAGCATAAAATAACCTGTCCATCGCCGACCTAAATGCGGACCTATAAAGTCCTTTGGGACCAATCGCTGTAACTGTAGCAGCCGTACAAATAAATGTCCCCTAATCTGTTTAGAGGCCAGGAAGTGCTGTGCTCCAGGGCATGTTTTCCAGTACACATCTCATTCGGGAACAGGAAGCTATAATGCTTAGTGTGTATGTGTTTAGGGGGGAGTAGGGGGTGGACATTTCTGAAAGGATGCGTGTTGTGTCAGCGCTTGGATAATCAGTGTCAGAAACACACATCACATGCCGTCCTGTTCCCTAGCCTCCATAGCAACAAGACATGGAAGACCCAGAGCAGATGTAGCATTTACATACACAAGGGTTACGGATTATAATAATAAGTAGAGGAGGAAGCGGAGATCTGGAGGAGAATCTGAAACTCGACATTTCCATTTTAATGGAAGTGCATTTTTAATGAGCCCGAATTAATTGTTGACCACCGAGTGAGTCATTTATTCACTGTTGTTTTGCGCTGATGATTCCACTTGTCTCCCCATGTGCTGACTCAAGCTCAAGATCAAGATCACTCTCTCACACACACACACACACACACACACACACACACACACACACACACACACACACCTGAGTTGTAATTGGAGAAGACGCTGGCCCATTGCTCTCCGCTGAGAGCCATGGCGCTGGCCAGCCGCACCCTCTGCCAGGCCAGCAGACAGTGGGGGGTGAGCAGGGAGAAGAGGGAGACGTTGAAGACCACGTTGGTGGTCTGAGTGACCAGGAGACCGCTACCCAGGAGGTAGAAGTCGTCCAGGGAGGACAGTAGCCCTGCGGGGAATGACGCACAAAAAAGGTTCAAAGTGCATTGTGGGTAAGGAGGGAAGGGACAAGGGCAAGATAGGGGAGGAAGAGAACGTACTAACGATTGTGTATTAAAAGTGAAGCACAGTTTTTTATTGCTGCTTTTTGTCAACCTTGCTCATTTTCTACAATCCCCGTAATGATTGACTTAAGCAAGCCAAGTAAACACGTCTTAAACACATGCATAAACCATGAGCAGCATTAATGTCCAAGAAATGCTTTAAAATATGTAGAGACATCCAGAACAAGACAAATAAATACAGGTGACAAACAAATACAGGTGAGGATAATACAATTATTGTAAGCAAAAAAAAAGTATTTCCATTAACTGTGTATGTATGTCCAGAACCTTTCAATAGAGGGGAGGGAGTGAGAACGCGAAAGAGAGCGAGAGAGAGAGGGAGCAAGAGACAGCGAGACAGAGAGAGAGAGAGAGAGAGAGAGAGAGAGAGAGGGGAAGCAGAGCAATGTATTATTTAGATATTTTCTATTTTGCTCAAGGACACTTTAGCAGAATGTTACTCAGAGATTGGACTATACACTGTATATACACAAGCTAAAGTGACAAATTTGTGTATAATAAAATGTTTACACATAAAAATGTAAACAATGTAGGTTTTTGCCTGTACACATACATCAATATGTTACACAGGATGTATACATGTGGTCTGTGAGTGTGTGTGTGTGCACGCGTGCGTGTGTGTGTCTCCGTGTATGCATGTATGTGTGTGTACCAGGGTAGCTGCTGAAGGACATCTTTGTAGCGGCTGTGTGTGCACCAGAAAGCCGGAGGTCCCAGTGTTTGTAGATGCGCATGCTGGCAGCGTAGGTGAACCAGCTAGAGTGAGCAAACAGCAGGTTCTCAAAGCCCGCCAGCACCTGGGACAGACACAACACACGGGAGGTATGGTACATTGTGTATGTCTATGTGTGTATGTGTCTGCGTACTTCTGTGTGTGTGTGTGTGCATGTGCCTGTGTGTGTGTGTGTGTGTGTGTGTGTGTGTGTGTGTGTGTGTGTGTGCTTCTGTGTGTGTGTGTGTGTGTGCGTGCCTGCGTGTGTGTATGTGTGTATGTGTGTGTGTGTGTGTGTGTGTGTGTGTGTGTGTGTGCACCCATGACATGCGACACTGCATCAATGTCCTCAGTTTGTATTCCAGTCCACACACATTGCCCCCTCCTTCCAAATTCCCCTTGTGAAGAGCCCAAGGCAGGACGTGAACCATCTCCATCCCAATTCCAATGGGACGCTCACACACCCAACCACAGGACCTCACTAGGACACCGATTACCGCCTGCCTGCTTTTCCCAAGCACTGCGCTCACCACTCCCCCCCAGGGGGCCAGGGGGGTTTGGCCTGACCTTTATAAGAGCAGTGCAGTGGCCCATTCCTGGCATCCTCCACGGGCCTGTCCCCGCGCTGGAGGACTTGGAGCGGGGAGTCAGGGCAGGGACCAGGTCCAACAGGTCCCCCATCCCATTCAGAAACTGGACCGTTAGAAGAGACAGCGGCTACAGGGGAGCGGAAGGGAAAGGGGGAAACACAGGCGTGGGAGAGAGAATACGAATGGAACGAGTCGATTTGATGTTGATGAATCAGCACACGCATGCGCATGCAAAAATACACACGTACACTGACCATATGGAAACTCTTACTCAAAACAGACTGACACATACAGACACACACACACACATGCAAGCACACACACACACACACACACACACACACACACACACACACACACACACACACACACACACACACACACACCTCCAGCCCCTCATATTCAAGCCCAATTCATGTGAACACACAACCATGCATATGAAAGTACAAACACAAATACACAAAGGCATAGACATTGAAACATGCACCCACTCGCCCTGAAACATGCACACCTCTATTTGTTGGGTCTTGGCCCAGTATGTAGCTCCTGCCTGCAGACCGTCCAACTGAGCAAGGATCAGTCCCATATGCCTCCACAAGATGTCACTGTTTCCCTTTAGTTTCACCTGCTCTCTGCTCCAGCAGTTCTGCTTGCTGAGGTTAAATTAGATGTTGGTGAGTAAGTTCCAGTTTTGTGTGACGCGTTTACGTTAAGATAAGTATTCGTTTAGAATATTTCGTATGTCTATAACGTTAACTAAGTAATTGACAGTTGACAGTTAGTTCACGCTTCCATTCGTCCATACCTCAAAAACCTTTCCACGGTATGAACAATTTCCTCGTCTTTTATCAGTTGTGGGTACATGTTGGAGTAGTGACTGAACATCTGTCTGAATCAAAGAAATTGTGATATTTTAATATTCAAACATAACCTCGGACTCCCTCAAATGCACACGTGCTCTGCACCGTGTTAGACCAGACCACTCACCTGGCCGTCAGGAAGCCCTCCAGGTACCCCGCCAAAAAGTAAGTGGTTTCATCGTTTTGTCTTTTTTCTCCGTACCCTGCACGGACTTCCAACACCCCCCACCCAGTGAGGAGGAGGGTGTCGTTATAGAAACCATAGGCACCCCCATCTCTCGTGTCCATCACCCCCTCCTTCAGAATTACACTTTTCTGGGCCTCGTTCCAGTACGCAGTAGCCTCTTTGAGACCTACCGTAAAGGATGGGGGATGATTAGAGTTGGATAACGATTATATAAGATTACATAAGATCACTAATCGGACACAAATACGTGCTTATATGTGGCTAGCATGTTTCTAATAATGTAAACCGAGATAAATTGAAGAAAACAATATTGATTCAATATAGTAGGCAGATAATTTCGAACTAGATTCATCGTTCCAAATCAAAAGTATTTTTAGTCACTCGCATTTAAAAATGAAACCATTGAACATATTAGTACTTTAATTCCATACCATATTTGGTTGAATCCTGCAAATAAACAATTTAACGAAGTTCTGAAAATATTGTTTTGAATAAAATGGAATAGAAATTACCCCGTACTTACGATAAGTGTGTACAAAAGCATACAAAGCGAAAAAAAACACATAACGTTCGACACTGTGCACCTCCATGTAAATATTAGAGAGTAACATACACGTGTATTACTGAACTAATAATTTCCGTTCTTTCGAAAGATTATAATGTGTCATCCAGACCGTTTGAAAACCCCGCTGATTAACAAGTGTCCTGTCGCTGTAACCTTTGTATTTGTTTTTGTTAATATCCAATCACTATTCAGAACCTATGTCCATGTTTCGGTGTGAGAGAAGATAAAACAGTACCACCCCAGATGGGACTCGAACCCACAATCCCTGGCTTAGGAGGCCAGTGCCTTATCCATTAGGCCACTGGGGCACATAATCACCACTAGATTTATGCATTATATATAGTTAACCTAGTAGTCATAATGGATTCTAGAACCTTATTCAATCGCAAAGACACATGCTATTTTAAGAAGTAATTTAATTGAATAAGCTACGAATAAGCAACGTATATATATAAACAATTTAAGATAGTTTCGAGATCACCATGGTGATTTGCCAGTTTCTTCGTTCAAACTACTATTGCATTCCGCTAGGGGTATTCCAGTCAACATATTACACATTTTACATGATATGTGCATATAAACCACAGCATACTCTGGAATAATACTGAATTGTGATTGCAATTTATATATTGTGTACAGAGAGGAATATTTGAAAATATCGTCCAATTAATTGCGTACGTGTAAATGTAAAAGGCCTCTATTTTAAGTAATGGCATCGTCGCACATGCGCTGTTGTCGATGTTTTTTCGCTGTTGTTGATGTATTTTCTCTTGTAGAGGACATGTCCACTTTAGTGAAACATTAAACACATTTTTAGGGCTATATGGAGGTAATTATATAGCATTATTCAACAAATTTTCAAGTAAGCCATCAGTGACAAACACCATTTTATATTAAACTCCAGGTATGGTTAGTTTATTCTGAAAACCATTGTAGTTAGTTAGCCTAGCGCTATTTCAGTTGTTCAAGTAAATTAATCCACTGGCTATTACGTGTAACGTTTATTCTTTTTAGACATTCAAGAAATCGTTGACAAATATGCCGCTCTTTGGAAATACCTTCACCCCAAAGAAAACACCACCTCGAAAGTCTGCGTCCTTGTCGAATCTCCATACTGTAAGTGATAGCATCCTATTGACTCCTGAAAAAACCCGTAATGTGTAGAAGATAACGTGTTGACTTTCCTTCGCTCTTGTTTTTAGTTGGACCGGTCAACGAGGGAAGTGGAATTGGGCCTTGAATATGGGGTGCCGGTGATGAACATTGGCGGCCAAAGTTTAAAATTTGAAGAGGGGCAATGGATTTCAGGTAATGACTATTTTGTATATAAATCCATTTAGCCGAACCGACAATTACAAACACATCATCAACCAGTAACCACCCATGTCAATGCCATACTAGAGATAATGAATCACACAAAGATCTTCGCCTCTCTGTTTCCTAATGCTATATCCAGAGTCTGGCGGAACTGTGTCTAGCAAAGAGATGCAGAGGCTAAAGAAGAGGAATCTGCAGCTGGAAGAGGAAAACAACCTACTCAAACTGAAAATTGACCTCCTGTTAGACATGGTGAGGATTTAGGAAACAACGTAGACAAACCCTTGAGTCAAATAAGCACATGCAACTACCCAAATGTCTGCAGGCTACCTGTAGGCATCCTTGAGAAAAGATGCCTATGACTACATAGTAAATAAATAGGCACGTCTCTATCTCAACTATGCAAGATGTGCTAGAGTCTCTGCTTGCCTGACCTTTATATATAGTAAAGAGGTTCAGGAAGCAGCAGTGTAGCGTCACATAAACATTTAATTGACAGACACTTTTTTCCAAAGCCCCTTCAAAATAATTCCTAGAAAAATCAAGACCGGTAGGTTGCTCCGGTCTAGAATACTTAAAGGTAGACTGCAGACATTGGGGATCGAACCAAGTTCCTTTTGGCTTGTAGTCTGCACTATCCTGCCTCACTATTCTGTGTGTCCAGCTGTCTGAAACCACGGCCGAGTCCCACCTGATGGAGAGAGAGTTGGAGGAGATGAAGATCCACCATCGGAGGAAAAAATGAGACATCTGAAGGCTTGGAAATTACTACTCTATTTTACATTTGACTATTCAGAGTAGAGTTGCTTTTTCGGGGATCAATGTAATGGAAATTGTCCATTTTATCCTGGGTCAGGACCTATACTGACAACTGTTCAACGGTCATGGTTGTGTGTTTTGTTTATCAAAAAAAAACAGATGGTATAGTTCAACATTATTTAGGGACCAGTTCGCATTCAAGTTTATTTACATGATTCATTGGTTAGGTTTATATTAAGCAATACAGTTACTCTGTGGAGATAGCTGACAATGAGCCATCGTGACAACGGGGCATCAGGAATGTCCTGGGAGTACTTGATTCTCTGGATTTGCCTTCTATTACTTTTATTACTGTATAGTCAATGTTGCTGATTGTATTCAAAGATATGTTTCATATTTATTTTCTACTTTAATAAAGAAAAAGAGTTAGGGTTAACCCCTAACCCCAAACGTATTTATAAGTATTTAACAGATCTTTTTTTATATACTTTTGGTACTTTAATAGCATTTAAATAATATTTTTGCATGGGTTTGGTTGGCAACAATCATACATTATAATATGGTGATTCAACATTGATGATACAACATTGCTTGTTTGTTTATTCCTCACAACGTATGCTTTGACTTCTCTGGAGGTTTTACATACCATAGTTAATACAAAAAACGTTTTTACAGTAGGATACCGGTTTATGTGGGTATCTGAGCATGCTTTACAGTTTCAGTGTTTTTCAGATGTTGAGGATTAGTGGAAGTGGTCTATATGAAATCACCCGTAGCCTACATTAAATCGACAGCGGACTGGTATTTGTTCTAGAATATCCAAGTAGCTTGTCCTGAGTCATCGTGTATCTGTATATTTCACCAAAGGTCGAGTACATTATTTATCAAAAAAAACCTTTATCAAAAAAGACCCACGCTTAATCACGCTTCTATTGGCCGAATATTGTCCTACGGCGCTGGCGTCACCCTTCTCTCCGGAAGCGACGACTGAAGGCTACTGGCAGCGGGAGACACGAAGGCGGCACACT
Organism: Molva molva; assembly: GCA_900323295.1. Lineage (NCBI taxonomy): Eukaryota > Metazoa > Chordata > Actinopteri > Gadiformes > Lotidae > Molva > Molva molva. Next base: position 5,052 of record OOFG01063249.1, on the reverse strand, counting down.
CTTGTCTTTCTTCCGAAAATACGTTGGTGACAGTCAGTGGACCGCAAAAACCCGTTCCATTATTTGGAAAGTTAAGATCTGATTGTAGACATGCCACGAGGCGGTAAGTATTTTCCAACAATACTTTGGAGAAACATTGACGTGATAGGTTCTTGGCGAGCTAGCAGCTAAGCTAAACCTGTTAGCTAGCTAACCGGCAAGTGAGTCACTATAAAAGTGTTGCAATCACTGTTGGCTGAATAACTCCCCCGTTACTTAGATGTCAGCGAGTGATTCTGAGTTAATCGCCGGCGTCTTTGAGACATTTAGAGAAGATATTTGACATGTGCATGAACAGCTGTATTACTACATCCAGCAGCACCATGTGGACTACAGAGGCCGCATCGTCACAAATTCGGGGTGAGACAAGTGATCCAACGAGATGTCAGTGGTGACTGAGTGGGGAATGCAAGACAACGATTGTAAACCCAAACGTAGATCACTGATTGACTCGGTCATCGGACACATTGCGGCACACCAGCTTCTCGTCGGCATTCTTGTGTATCTCTGATATTGGCTAGCGCAGTGAACGTCATTTGTGACTCACCTCCCGACTGTTATCGTGTTGTGTGTTACAGGGAGAAAGGGCCACAAGGGCCGGGGAAAACAGTTTAGCAACCCTGAAGAGATTGACCGACAAATGCGGGTACAGAGAGAGCTGGTGAGTAAAACAAAAATGCAGACATTTGACATATTGCATGTTGACACATCATCAGGTCTGTTGTTGACTCGTAAGCGTGTTTTTGGGGGAATGTAGGAGGCAAATGGCGGAGCAGAGAAGGAGGAATCTGCCGGGTCGGACGAGGAGAGCAGCAGCGACGAGGACCTCGATGTAAGTTTTGCGGCAAGGGGCTTGTGTATGTACGTTGTTTATTTAACCACATGGAACGCTTTACAGTTCTTTTTCAGAATGTCATCACTTGAGTGGTCTATACGTTGCTGTAAATGGAATATTTTTCCATACTGTTGCAGTTTTATAGATTATCAGTACTACTACTGTGGCTGGATAGTTGTATAAGAAGCACCTTGGTATTACAAATCTGACTACCAACCAACCAGTCACTACCAATGGCAACTTAACGTTTTCTACTGTCATAGCCTCTTCCATTAAGAGGAGGGTCAAACTTTCCATTTACATTGCTTCATATGAACACATTCTTTTTGACTGGCAGTCAAAGAAGAAGAGTGGCGTGGAAGGACTCATAGAGATCGAGAACCCCAACCGCATTTCCCAAAAGAGCAAGAAGGTTACGGAAATCGACATCGAAGCTCCAAAAGAGCTCACACGCAGGGAACGGTAGGAGCACGCACATTCACACGTGGTCACTCGCCTATAAGTACGTTATTATTCCGATCAGCATATGGACGTTGCATATTAAGGAGGACTTCAGCCAATTTCTTAATAACGTTGCCCCTGTCTGTGTACCTCTGTATCCACGTGGCCCTCCCTGGTCAGAGAGGAGATTGAGAAGCAGAAGGCGAAGGAACGTTACATGAAGCTCCACCTGGAGGGGAAGACGGAGCAGGCCAGGGCCGACCTGGCCCGCTTGGCCATCATCAAGAAACAGAGGGAGGACGCCGCCAAGAAACGGGACGAGCTTAAGAAAGGTGAGGGGGGGGTGTTCTTCACTCGCGATCACCTGCTGTTGCCGTGGGATACAGGACGCAGCGTTGTTGTGGTTACGCTATGTCCATAGCCTCTCTGTTTAACTTTTGAATTCACTTTTAAATGCTTTTTAAAGGGACTCGAGCATAAGAGTCTGAAGTTAAAAAGTTGAAACCTATAACAAACGCACAGACCTCTATGGTCCGTTTAGTGTTTTGAATTGTAAATGTGTTGTTTTTTTTTAACACTGCATTCAAGGCAATGTACAAAATGGCTCTCCTATGGTTAAATATATTGAAATGTCATATTTTAGTATGACATTTATTTTAGACTCTAAATATTGTATGTTGCGTTCTGTTATGTATTGTTATTAACGCCATCTTGCTTTCTTTCTCTCCCGTTGTCTGTCTGTTTTTGTTAGAAAAAGATACAGACGAGTCGAAGGCGAAGCGCTAACCCTGCGCCACATCAGGATTTGACAGGAACAGCCGGCTGAGAGGGATGGAGGGAAGGAAGAGGGAGGGAGAGAGATCGGAGATGGTGTACCAATACAAGGGGCGGTGTCTGCTCAGGTTGTCCTGTCCCTCCCCCAAAAATATATAATACCCAGGGAGATGGAAGTTGAGCCTCCCAGGCAGTGCAGTGAGGACGGGGGGGATAAAGGGGATGGGTCAAATGGAGATGGAGAGAAGTGGAACACCTGGGATGCCTTTTCTTTTGTTCTTTTTTTCCTTTTCGGTTTTTCTATTTTTAAATAATGGCCGCTCAGAATGTTGAGAGATGACGATCGCAGGTGTTCCAGGGGCTGCTGGCGCTCTTTGCTCGCCCGACCTCGCTCACCAGGATTACTCATTCTTAAAGCTGCTGGAATTCTTCCATTCCTTTTGATTTGTCACATTTACTTTTTTTTTTTTTAACGTGGTCTGCTGCATGATTGGATGACTCTTGCGTGACGGGTTAAGAGCTTTTATAGCCCCTCCTATCTGGTCTGGGGGATAGGAGACAGGAATAGGGATACTCATATGGTGGATACATGTATAGGGATTTTTGGTATCACTTGGCTTATTCCATCCAAGGTGGCACGCGTCTTGCTTAAAGCACAGTGTGCTGTAGCATAGAGGAGAGAATGGATGACATGCAAGTCTATCTCCATCTTTTGAAATGTTTATCTTGAGTGTCGCCACCACCACCGCCCTTTTTGCACATGCCCATTGGTGTGAATGTCACGTGTTCGCTATTTTGGCTCCAAAGGGTGATACTAGTGGATCCCAACTACCACGTTGGTAACGGATCAGCAGACCGGTTCCTGAAGTCGTTTTATGGCTCATTGCTGGGCTACTGCTCCGCTTGTCCTAGCCTCTTAATGTTTGATCACCATCCCATGTAAACACCAACAAACCCTCACAAGACATCCAGAACCTAAGGAATGTTACATATCAGGAGCACTTCATTTCGCATCCCAAATTGTCCTGAATCGTTTGATATTGCGGCCAAAATTAACATCCTTTGCCGAAAAAATGTGGCTACAACACATAAGACAGCATACTTTTTAATTTGATTTGTTAATATTTCAATGGAAAATCAAAAAACTGCAAAAGAAGCAGCTCCTGTCTGACATGCCTTCGTGACCTTCGTTTCAACCCTCGTTTCTCCTTCGGCCTCGTCTTCTTCAACAGACTGGACCAGGAACATCGACGCCTTGGAACGTTTACTGAAGACCAACTCACTGTCTCTCTCGGGTAGCCAACGCCATGGTCAGACTATATATATCTATAGACGTTTATCTGGAAAGCCCTGAAGAGGAAAGCGATGTTCTCTCGTGGAAATAGCTGAAAGAATAAGCTCTTCATTAGTATATTGTCAAAACCATACAGTGTACAAAAATAGCCAGTGTTTTAAAATCTCTCCGAGACCGAAATTACTTGTCCGATTTTTTTTTGTCATGTAATACATTTTGATTTAAATAAATACATTGATAGATACACTACTGTATTTGTTTTAATTTCTGTCGGATATAGTGACGTTTATAAAGGCCTATATGATGTTTTTGAAAAGCTGAGTTTTTATAAGGCTTGACAGGGCACACAACAGGATGAAGGAATAACCAATTTACCCTAGATCCAGGGCCAGATTAACCATATGGGCAACGGGGCAAGTGCCCAGGGCACAAGCAACATTTGTTGTTAGATCTCATTTTACGTTAACTTGCTGTCCGCCGCTGCGCCTATTCACAGTGCGACATACTGCAAGCTGACGGACCCAAAAATGACGCCAGATCAACGTCAAGTTGACATTGACACGTGAAGAAATGGGAGGATAATTAAGTGTGAGCCACAAACCAAATGGCGGGCACTTGAATGTTGGTGCCCAGGGGCCCAGTGAAGTGTTAATACGGCCCTGCCTAGATCATGTGTAAATGTAAGCATCTTATAAAATAAATATTAACCAAACCTATTATAGAAACGCTCAAGGAATGACACAGCTGAACAGTTGGGCAGCTGGTGCAATATCACATCAACACAGCAGTGAGTGAGCTAGTTATTGTTTAGCTTTCATGAGTCATTTTGTGCGTCTTTTCCGTTGCATGTTTCCCCATTACCACTTGGGTACAGCACTGAGTCAAAAGTAAACGGTGGTGTGGGTAGCACAGCACTCATTCAACTACAGAAAATATAAGAGCAGCCACATGTATATGGAGTGCCGTTTGTAAACTTTTGCTGCTGAAAAACGTGCTTCACTTGTTCAAGATTTAGCTCGAGCTTTACTTAATTTTTCCCAGATTTAGCAAATAAACACCCCTCCAATATGCACTGCAATTTTCAGGTCACTTTTTCACATATATATAATTAGAATTATATGTTAGATCTAGAATATTAGATAATAAATCTACATCCTAAACCTACATTTTATATCAATCTAAATCTTATATCTCAATCTAAATCCTAATTCTAAATCTACATCCTAAATCGAAATCTACATCCTAAATCGAAATCTACATTTTATATCTAAATCTAAGTCCTAAATCATCATCATCATCATCATCATCATCATATTCCGCTTATCCGGGGTCGGGTCGCGGGGGCAGCAGCTCTAGCAGGGGACCCCAGACTTCCCTTTCCCGGGCCACATTGACCAGCTCTGACGGGGGGATCCCGAGGCGTTCCCAGGCCAGTGTTGAGATATAATCTCTCCACCTAATCCTGGGTCTTCCCCGAGGCCTCCTCCCCACTGGACGTGCCTGAAACACCTCCCAAGGGAGGCGCCCAGGGGGCATCCTTACCAGATGCCCAAACCACCTCAACTGACTCCTTTCTACGCGAAGGAGCAGCGGCTCTACTCCGAGTTCCTCACGGATGGCTGAGCTTCTCACCCTATCTCTAAGGGAGACGCCCGCCACCCTCCTGAGA
>OOFG01063247.1:0-19105 GCA_900323295.1 Molva molva | reverse complement strand
CCCGCCTATTGCCTGTGGGACCCTCCCCCCAGAGTGTAAGAACCTGTGCACCCGGAGGCACGAGTGTGAGCACCAAGGTACGTCACATGACCGCCATGATCACATGACCCTCTAACAGCAGGTGGTAGAGCAGGGTGCCTAGGAACTGTAGAGTTGCTGGTGTGATCCCCGTCTCCTCATGGCAATCATGTCCTTGAGCAAGGCACGTAGCTGTAACTGAACCTGGAGAATGGGTTGGTTCCCTGCAAGGTGCCACGGCTGTCTGTGTAATTGTACGGCCTGTGAAGCACTTTTTAGAGACCATCATGGCTAGAGGAGAGCTGTTTAAATACAGTGATCCTTACTGTGTAGTGTCTTTAAATATAAGGAACTGTACTGTAAAAGAGAACGGGGAACGTAGCAAGACCAGAATAGAACCCAAGCCAGAGGTGGCCTTAGCATAAGGCAACTGTCACTTTTGGCTATCTTCTAATATAACAGTACTGCTTCATACATGCTCTGTCTCTTCTAATATAACAGTACTGCTTCATACGTGTTGTCTCTTCTAATATAACAGTACTGCTTCATACGTGTTGTCTCTTCTAATATAACAGTACTGCTTCATACATGTTGTCTCTTCTAATATAACAGTACTGCTTCATACGTGTTGTATCTTCTAATATAACAGTACTGCTTCATACAGGTTTTATCTTCTAATATAACAGTACTGCTTCATACGTGTTGTATCTTCTAATATAACAGTACTGCTTCATACATGCTCTGTCTATTCTAATATAACAGTATTGCTTCATACGTGTTGTCTCTTTTAATATAACAGTACTGCTTCATACGTGTTGTATCTTCTAATATAACAGTACTGCTTCATACGTGTTGTATCTTCTAATATAACAGTACTGCTTCATACGTGTTGTATCTTCTAATATAACAGTACTGCTTCATACGTGTTGTATCTTCTAATATAACAGTACTGCTTCATACGGTGTTGTGTATCTTCTATTATAACAGTACTGCTTCATATAGTGTTGTGTATCTTCTATTATAACAGTACTGCTTCATATGGTGTTGTGTATCTTCTATTATAACAGTACTGCTTCATATAGTGTTGTGTATCTTCTATTATAACAGTACTGCTTCATATAGTGTTGTGTATCTTCTATTATAACAGAACTGCTTCATATGGTGTTGTGTATCTTCTATTATAACAGTACTGCTTCATATAGTGTTGTGTATATTCTATTATAACAGTACTGCTTCATATAGTGTTGTGTATCTTCTATTATAACAGAACTGCTTCATATGGTGTTGTGTATCTTCTATTATAACAGTACTGCTTCATATGGTGTTGTGCGTGGTGGCTGCATCTTTAACTCCGGAGAAGAAGTCGGGGTCAAATTGGACCATTTACGCCAACGCTCCGTAATTTGTGTTTTTGCAAAATGCCGTCGAACAAAAGGAGTTGATGTTGCAGACCGGGATTGTTTCCCAACACCCGTGTGAAGCAGAACTCTTTTGTATTAGCAAACAGCCGAGAGCGACTGCTGCCATTTTTATAAATGCTGGGTTCTTCTAGTAAGCTGCTTTGAACACTTGTCTCCATCGTCTCCTCAGTGTTCCACAACTGCCACAGTGAGGAGCGCTGCCCGCCCTGCACCTACCTCACTCAGAAGTGGTGCATGGGGAAACACGAGGTGAGGAGAGCACCGTTACACACCTGTGTGACCTGTTGATGTGACCGTTTTACGATGTGACTGTGCTGTCACAGTGACTTGTGTGTGTCCAAGCGGTTACCAACTGACTGTTGTCAGGTGACGCACTTGTGGTTGTCAAGGTGACTGACTTGTTGTCTAGGTGACTGACTTGCTGTTGTCTAGGTGACTGACTTGCTGTTGTCTAGGTGACTGACTTGCTGTTGTCTAGGTGACTGACTTGCTGTTGTCTAGGTGACTGACTTGCTGTTGTCAAGGTGACCGACTTTTGCTTGACAAGGTGACAGACATGTTGTAGTCTAGGTGACAGACTTGTTGTCTCATGGCGACCCTTCTGTCGTCTAGTCAGCTGACTTGTCGTCATGGGGACTGTTGTCTAACTGTCTGGTGGTGACCTGCAGCAACGCAGCAACATCGCGTGCCACCTGCAGGACATCTCGTGCGGGCTGGCCTGCAACAAGACGCTGCCCTGCCAGATGCACCACTGCAAGCGCATCTGTCACCGCGGCGACTGTCTGGTGGAGGGGGGGTGCGGGCAGGCCTGCGCCGTTGCACGGTCCGACTGCGGACACCCCTGCGCCGCCCCCTGCCACACAGGAAGCAGCTGCCCCCGCAACCCCTGCACCACCAAGGTAAGCCCCGCCCACTGTAGACTTCTGATATGGGGTGTGGGCCAATTGTCAATTCTATAGCAAATCATCTTGTGCTGGCTGCCTGAACCTCAAGATTATACTTGACCGTCATTGTAGCCACTGTTCCAATATGTAGTAAGCTGGCTAGAGAAGCAGCTTAAAGCAGGCATGGAATCGTCTTGGGCCTGAGAAGCAGTATATCTAGTAGACAGGACGTGGTTTGGAGATTTTTCAACCAAGTCATTAGACACACACCAATAAAAGCATAACTTTTAATCTGAATAAATGGTTTGGCTACAAAATCAGAAGGTTGTGATTGGTCTAAATCATCAATATGATAGACACTGTTCCATTCCTCCTGCTCAATCACAGTGACATCATAATCAATATTTCCTATTTCTAAAGAAATTAAAGCCATGTTATGATGCATGTTGTTCCTCGCCCTGCAGGTGGCGCTGCAGTGTGAGTGCGGTCGCAGGAAGGAGAATGTGATGTGTCCTGAGGCAGCCAGCTCCTATCAGAGGTCTGTGCTGTCTGTACTTGGTATTTACATGGTGCCCTGCTGTGTCTGTACTCCACTGTCTGTTTGAATGTTAAAGGTTCCCTAATGAACCTTAATATCGGCCCTTAAATAAAGCACAATGAGATGTCTGTACTGCAATGTCTGTACTGCTGCGTGTACTCCTGTTAACAAAGCCCTTTAAAAAACTTTTATACTTTGGAGTCTGTACATCACATGTGTTTGACATAATAGTGTAATTTAGATATATCTAGTCTACTGCAGTTTTAATGTGGTGTCTGTACTGTGGTTTTTAGGCTTGTTTTGGGGTCTGTACTTCAGGTATCTGCACTCTTGCAAACGTCTGTACTGTGGGGACTGTACTGCCGGTGTCTGAACTCATGTTAGCGTCTTCTGTGGTGTCTGTATCGTGGTGTCTGTTTTCATGTTATAAGGTCTGTACTGCAGGTGTCTGTCATCATGTTGACGTCAGTACTGTGGTGTCTGTACTGCATGGGTCTGTGCTCATGTTGACGTCAGTACTGTGGTGTCTGTACTGCATGGGTCTGTACTCCTGTTGACGTCTGTACTGTGGTGTCTGTACTGCGTGGGTCTGTGCTCATGTTGACGTCAGTACTGTGGTGTCTGTACTCATGTTGACGTCTGTACTGTGGTGTCTGTACTGCAGGTATGCAGCCATAGCCATGGCCAGCAAGCTGTCTGACATGCAGCTTGGGGACTCGGTGGACATCGGCCAGTTCATCACTAAGAAGGAGATGAAGCAGACCAGGTAGACAGAGAAACACAGAGACCAAGTGTACAGTTGGTCTCTGAATAACAGTTGATTATTCATAAGGTCTGATATGAATGGAATAATTGTATTTTAAAGAGTTAAACATTTAAGTAAATGAGTAGGTTATTAAAACATTACATAGGTTATAAAATGATAACCTTCACCATTAGCCGTGTTGGATTTAGTTAATGGTTTTAAAAATTAAAAATGCCACTACAATGTCACTATATACAATTTAATATTTATAATATTATTATTAATAGAGTTGTGCATTTGAAAAATAAAGAACATGACCTTGCTTACTACAAGTGACTAAGTGTTGCGTTAATAATGATATTTATATAATAATTATAATGACAGACTGGAGTGTGACCTGGAGTGCGCTACGTTTGAGCGGAACAGACGATTGGCCGAGGCTCTGCAGATTGACTCCTCCCACGACCCCTTCAACACACGCTCCGCCTCCAAGTACACGGACAGCCTCAAGGAAGACGCAAGGTCCCAGACCATGCTGCATTTACCTCCAGCTACTACATCTACTCTTACTACTAACTACTACTGCTACTCTTACTACAAACTACTACTAACTACTCTTACTAACTACTACATCAACTTTTATAACTAACTACTACATCTACTTTTACTACTTACTACTACATCGACTCTTACTACTACATCTACTCTTACTAACTACTGCTACTCTTACTACTAACTACTACATCTACTCTTACTACTAACTACTACATCTACTCTTACTACTAACTACTACATACTCTTACTACTAACTACTACATCTACTCTTACTACTAACTACTACATCTACTCTTACTACTAACTACTACTGCTACTCTTACTAACTACTACATCTACTCTTACTACTAACTACTACATCGACTCTTACTACCAACTACTACATCTACTCTTACTAACTACTACATCAACTTTTATAACTAACTACTACATCTACTTTTACTCCTTACTACTACATCGACTCTTACTACTACATCTACTCTTACTACTAACTACTGCTACTCTTACTACTAACTACTACATCTACTCTTACTACCAACTACTACATCTACTTTTACTACTTACTACTAACTACTAACTATTACAGCTACTTTTACTACTACATCTACTTTTACTTTTAATTGTACATTTCTTTTTTAGCTCGTTTTAATCCTACTACTGTCCTGTACGTTCTGCTGTGACACCCAAATGTGTTTTCTGTCTGGGATTAGAAAGTACATCTTATCACCTCATGTCTATTTAGTACCAACATGTTTGCAGGAAGAAGCTGAAGATTTATCTTATAAATTCATCCTTTTGTGCTAAGAGAGTTGAGATGATGAAAAGGTTTCGGGTCTCAATGGATTTGGCCGGTTTGCTAAGACCCCATGATAACTGTTGACATTGTCCATGTCGAGAAGTAAATCAGCCTCGATTTTTTGTTTTCCACTCATCCCCTCTCTCAGAATTCCTACTGTGCGCCTCCGTCTGTAAGTCCATTAGTTAGTGCCGTGTAATCACACAGAAACTAAACTTATGGATTTGTTTGTTTGTCGGCACCATCGCGACCATCACCAACTTACGGCTTACTTGTGTTGAACCAAACAAAGATACAGCTATAGGAGTTGCTAAACACTTGTTTGGAATAGAATGGATGTCAATGGCTGCCCAATTTCAGAACGCGCGTACACCGCGAGAGTGGGATTGGAACAAAAATCATGGCTGATTTACATCTCGACATGGACAATGTCAACAATTCACCTGGGGTCCTAAGAAATTGGCCCAATCCTTTAACTAGACATGTCGCCGCATGTGCATTTTCTGAAGAAAATGCGTGTGGTTGTGTGAGCCAACTCGTCGTGTGCGCAATATTCCGCGAGCATGCCGACATGCTAATGCCACCGAGGCTGATGAGCGAGCACGCCGAGTTTCAAGTCTCTGGGCCGCTTTGAAGCGGACAAGAGATTGATCGAACAATTGGGCTGATCGTTTTAGTTTGATCGCGAGTCATGGCGCCTCCTGTCACCGAAGAGGTCCTTTACTTTTTGGAGGCCTGCTTAAGCCCGGTTTCGATACCAGTACCAACTTTGACAACCCTGAGTTGTTCGCCTTCGGAATGGTTGAAGTCAGCGTTTTTTCCCCATTAACTTCCATTATAAAAAATTGTGGTAATCGCAAGACTGCGATTACCACAGTAAACAGTGGTAATTTGAAATTGACCCTGTGACGCCATTTTGTTAGCTATCAAAACGAAACTTTCAAAATTACCTAAGGGAGTGGTCGTTGATGGGCACACCAAATTGTAGGCCTCTGGGGTTCTCTGAAGCGGACTTGGGATTTGTTGAACAATGGCGGCTCATTTGGCTAATCTTATTTTTTCATAAATCGGCCATAACTAAGCCATTTTTTATCGAATCAAAACCAAAATATTACCATAAGGTCGGGGAGTATTAGGGAATATTTGGACCAACTTGTGGTTTGGGCTTACGGGTCGGTTTTCACAATTTTTTCCAAAACTTTCAAGGTACAGCAAAATCTATCCTGACGGACCTTATGGGTCCCAATTTTAAAAAGTTTCAGCATGTCAAATAAGGCCCAGATACCAAGTTTCAAATTTTTTTATAAAACGGGGCGCGGCTCATAGCCGTATGGGTTTTACCATTAGTTATAGCTCCCCCTGTGGTCATAGCGGGACAAAACTTTTTGGAAACCTCCGTACTTCCGGTCTACATATGCTAATTTAATTTGACATCTCCCAGGTGTTCAGGTTTGGAGTGGTTGATTTTAGCGTTTTTGCCCCATTCACTTTCCATATTAAATATTAATATTGTAAATATTAATAAATATGCGAAATATGCAAAATTATAAAAATCGTAGGAATATCGCACTGCACCGATATATGTGCAATTCTTTGCAATGGGCTAAATTTTTATACCTGCAACACTGTAGGAGGAGATAATTACTGAAAATCAGGCGGAAGAATAATAATAAAAAGAAACATGATTACAATAGTGTGGCTTGCTTTGCAACCACACTAATTATGCAGGAAGGAGCTGAAATTGGAAATTCAATTTGTAATCTTTGTCTTAGAGTTGAGATCTTGGTTCCTTATGTTGCAGGAAGGAGCTGAAGTTTGTAAGCGACGTGGAGAAAGAAGTGAAGAACCTTGTGGAACTGGCTAACAAGGTAGGAGGACCTCCTGCTACACCACCAGACTCTCCCTACACCACCAGACTCTCCCTACACCACCAGACTCTCCCTACACCACCAGACTCTCCCTACACCACCAGACTCTCCCTACACCGCCAAACTCTCCATCACTCTCACTACCATACCAGACTCTGCCTACACCACCTGACTCTCCCTCACTCTAACTACACCACCAGACTCATGGATTTAAGCTGGGAAATTAGATTATACGTGGGAAATTAGATTATACATGGGGGAAATAAGATTATAAATTGAAGAAATGTGATTATGAATGATCTAAGGCAGAGGGCTTGGTTTGAAGTTTGCCCTGTTCCCTGCTTTTAATCAGTGTGTACAGTTCCAACATAATAATAGTAATATATAAATATGTAATACATACTAATATATATTTGTGTACTGATGGCCTCAAGTCTCCTAGCCATCCCTGGTGTAGGTATCTGTCTGTGTTATGTGTTCCTTCTTCCTCTATGGTTTGGGGCTTTTTCCTCCCAGAAAAGCATCTAATGTAGATCTGTGAAGCCCCTTGACGACAGTGATTTCAAAGCTCAAACTAATTTAACTATTAATGAATAATTAGCTGCACTTAACAAGAATGAAAACATGAGATCAAGGCAGACTGCGTAGATTTTCCTGTTGTAGTCCCCGCCCACACCTACTCCTATCATAGTCCTTCCTGTTGTGCTCTACTTTACTTTAACTTAAATGTAACCAATGGCGTGTCTGCAGAGCAAGCAGGCAAAGAGGAGCCACTGTTTCCAGCCCATGAAGCGCGAGCACAGGAAGTTGGTCCATGAGCTGGCGGAGGCGTACGGCGTGGAGAGCGTCAGCTACGACAGCGAACCCAAACGCAATGTGGTCATCACCGCCTACAAGTAAGTCCTCCTACTCCTAAGCGAACACATGTTTAATGGATGTACGGGTGTAATGGAATGTTTTTATTTGTTTAAACATTTAATTGCCTTAAAGCAGTAGTTGCCAAAAGTTTTGGGCCTGTTGCCCCATTTTAAGGTCATGAATTTTTGCGATTCAACTTCTTCCATCGTTTTATCTCCACATCTGTAATATCAATGTCCCAGTGAAGTATTTAGGGGTAGTTTGCTCATGCCTATGAATCATTAGGACGGTGTCTATAAAGAGCAAATCGTATCAAACGTAAAATGTCTATAGCTGATGGTTATAAGGCAGTAATCTCCGGCGACCCACAGGTTGGGAAACACTGGCCGAAAGGGTAAAGTTCTAGTTAGTAGGGTATTGGGGCTATTATGTTGGACTCACCAATGATGGTTCTTCTGGGGTTCATCCTCGTTGACTTCAGCCAACCTGTAAGATCCCTGGAGCACGGACACCCACATGGTCCCTGCCTCTGTGTTCACCAGAGCTCACTTTGGGGAGTGTCTCCTAAATGATGAAACAGACATTGTGAAAAGTTGGCACGAAATGTTCTGGAAGATTCAAATCAAGGTGCAGTTACCAAGTCCTTTGTCCCAAATAGACCATAGAGCCAAGAAACAATATTCAAGCCTTTATTCACTGGCTCTCGCAGGATAACAACCAGCCCCATGTACATGGTTGATTCTCTTACTTTCTTGCTCTCTCTTACTTCATCACAAATAACAGTGTAACCAAACACATGACAAGGGCGGTCATATTGAAGGCGTCCCAATCATTACCTGTTCTCTTAGGGGCCGATCACAAAGAGCCTGAGAAAATAAACGGTATGGTGAATAACCATCATCTCTTCCGCGAGTTGTGTCTTGATGAAAACCGGCAACAAAACCGGAAGGACGTGGTAATATAGTAGTGCCCGCCTCTTGCTTGATTTGATTGGCTGCCTGGGCCAAGTGGGACATTGACGAGCGCTGCGACTGCACGCCTTGCACTGAGAAGTTGAGAATATTGAAACTTTAATGCACGTCTAAAAACCCGCTAGAAAAAAGGGGCGATGCGCACCGCAATCGAGGAACTCACGGCATACCGTAGGTGCCGTACCACAGGAAAACGATGGTTTTGCTGGCGACGCGTTTCTAGCGACGCTGTGTGATCGCCCCCTTAAGCCCCTTTCACACATAGTTACAGGTCAATTATTGGAATAACATTGCAGGCACCCTAAGTGATTTACACTATTCACACGTGCGGAAATGTTCAGGAACATTTCTATCTTGCGCGGCATAGCAATATCGGAATAAGGGCCAAGCAACAGTCCAGCAGAGGGCGGTAACGCAACACTGAGAGCAGCTCCCTAATTTCGGAACCTGTCCCGTTTCCAGAAACTATTGAAAGAAGGAGCTTGTTTGCAAACAAAAGAAGCTGTATTGATATTGTTATCGGATCACCCAAAAGCATTGGCTCAGTAAGATAAACAGTTGTGGAGTCAAATTGGTCCTCAGCGCAGTCTTGCGATTGGTTCGCTCGCTCTACGTGAAAGAGTCTTACGTCGGACGGCGTAACCCTTCACGTGCCTCTTCTGGCATGCGACTGCTTTCATTCACAACACAGCCGTACAGGCAGCGATCTGGTAATGTTACTACGTCTTGGGCAGGCAAAATGCCGGTGCAGATTTCCCGGAATATTGATCCCTGTTCCCATTCACACATGACCCCATACAATAAATCTTCCGTAATTGCAGGGTAAGACTTCATGTGTGAAAGGGTCTTTAGTTATACAATACAAAGAGGTCCCGTATTTCCTATTGTGTATTGTTACTGTTATTTGAGGAAGCCCATCACAAAGTGCCTAATCCCTCTCTAGATTGATCAACAGGGGGGATGTTATACCTGGGTGATATTGGCGGACAGACCAGTTGGTCTGTGGAGGATCTACTGCTAATCCCAACCCCCTAAATGCGTCCTTGATCAAGCTTTCAGGATTAGTGGGGGGTAAAGAGGTTAAGAGCTGTCTGGGAGGGGGATGAGAAGAGGATGAAGTTGAAACCATATTAACTGTTGCAAGAATTAGAACATTCTTCAGAAAATGTAAGTCCTATAATAATGGTCTCCAAGTGGAGAATCAAGAAGTCCTCGTCCTCTCCCTGGTCTACTGTAAGTGAGACTAGTGAGGTCCATGTCACATGACCCAGATCCAGAAGGCAGCCCGGGGGACTGTAGTTAATTGACAGCCAATCAAAACGATGTCATGAAAATAGGGCAGGGCATTGATCAGGCTTCCTTCTCTCCTCAGGGGGAAGGCCACATGCCCCGCCTCCACACTGACATCACTCATCGAGAGGGAGGGCGCCACTAGAGCCCCGCCCCCCATCGCCCACATCAAACAACACAGCAGCAGGTACGACATCACTTGCCTCATCACCTGTATAAATACACCTGGTTTAATAACCTGTATACCTGGTTTGATCACCTGTATAAACACACCTGGTTTGATCACCTGTGTAAACACACCTGGTTTATACACCTGTATAAACCCACCTGGTTTATACACCTGTATAAATCCACCTGATTAAATTACCTGTATAAACACACCTGGTTTATACACCTGTATAAACCCACCTGATTAAATTACCTGTATAAACACACCTGGTTTATATACCTGTATAAATATACCTGGTTTATATACCTGTATAAATATACCTGGTTTAATCACCTGTATAATTACACCTGGTTTAATCACCTGTATACCTGGTTTAATCACCTGTATGAACACACCTGGTTTAATGACTGCAACAGGTAAGGTCTCACCTGTAAAGGTACTTTATTGTGTGATATTGGGAGGTTATTTATGGACATGGAAGAGTGTGTTCATCCATCGGATGGAAACGTAACTACTGAATGTGTTTTTTTACCCTGGCAGAGCGGACAGCGGAGGCAGCTGGTCCAACACTGTGAAGGAAGAACCAGTGATCGATTATTTTGATGTCCAGGATTGAAACGCCAACCTCCCCAGGAGCCGGCCTGTCTCCCACCTCACCTGAACTATGTTGCGCAGACTCCCAATAAAAACACCCTGTTTATGATGCCTGGTCGCTCCTCTTCTCTACGGCAGACACACAGACAGACACAGGGACCCAGTGGACCCTGTGGTGTTGACTACACTGCAGGTGGCTGTGGTTGTTAATCATGCTTAATGAGTTTTATTATACTAATAATAATATATTTGATTTGTATAGCGCTTCTCACCAGGACCCAGGGTGCTTTACATGTGGGAGACACAGAACAAGAACACAATAAAGTAAAATACAGTGAGACAAGAGGTTTGGTTTGTTCTCCTTCTGTAGGGACTAGAGGAGAGGAGGCAGTCTCTGGAGTGAGTGACTTTAGGCAGGGAGGGTGCGTGGGCAAGTAGATGTGTGTGTGTGTAGGTTTCAGTTGCACCTCTGCATTACATTACAGTGTACACATATAGGTGGGTAGTATTGGTACTTGATACAGGATTGAAATTACTGTCTCCAATTCTCTTTTCCTTGTTCATCTTTCATTAAATGGTGTACCAAAAGCATCTACATTTAGTCTAACGAATAGTCTAGTGTGTAAATACTTCCAAATCAGGACCTCAATGTGTTAAATTGGGAAAAAGGTATCTTACATAACACTGTGTGTATCACAATGAATGAACGTCTACATTACGACAAGCAATGTGTTTAGATAGATGATGAACAGAACGTCTGTCCCCGTACAAGGCTTGGATCTACATGACTGATAATTGTGTAGATAACTAATCTGGTGTTTGTATACCACTACTCTTATTTAACTAACGAGTAAACCAGTACGAACGTGACGTCCTGTATAGTTGATGATGAAGCGGTTGATGGAATGCCAACCGGGTTTGTGACCCAGTGTTTACTGGTGTAATAATGACAGTGTTAAAAGTTTCTATACGTTGAGGTTATAGAGTTCAGGGTTACCCGGACTTGGTTTGCACTCTCTTGACTGTGGCCGAACGATATCCTGGTGACGCATTTACAGTATTCACAATTTAAGGTAAGTAACAAAATATTTATATTCCTACAGTAGGCCTACCCGTTACCGCAGTGTAGAAGCCTTAATGTATGGAAATGCATACTTCAGATAGAATACTATTTAGAAGGAAACTCAAGAGTATTGTGCGATTATAATTTGTAAGTATTTTATCCGATCAGTGCTGAAATACGAACATATCCTTTGTGGAGGATATATGTGAAATTGCCACGAAGTGCCATCCGTCCTGTTAAAAGTGTTTTGCACCGTTTTGTACAACTCTGGGATGTACTTTGACGACACTCCCTGCTGCTGGTAACGTTTCATTCTACCGCGTCTCTAGCAGAGACCGCGCCTGCGCACCTCGCACCCAGCCAGGCTTCACCATCTCTCTCTCCATCCTCGGCCCAGCAGCAGCAGCAGCAGCAGCAGTCAGTGATAATAAGTCTCAGAGCAGTAATGGGGAAGTAGTGACGGAGACGCCAGTGAGTGAAAGCCGTGGGGAAGTTGAAGAAGTGAGGAAGCGCTGCACTGGGCCGGACATCTCTACTCGGAACACCGCTGTCTGCAGCCGCCGTTGTTGAGTCGCCCAGAACCCTCTAGTGATGGAGAGAAAGGTATGCAGGATTGTGTTGTTTTGCTACGTTGCTTTTGTCGCCGTGTTGTGAATATCGGTGCGCAGGTTTTGTGTCGCCACTGCTCTCCACATCCACCATTAAAACTCATATTTTCCAAGCCGGCCCACACCGGGCTCTTCCGGCGCGGTGCCAGCCGGATTAGTGCGCACCCGAGCTTTTTCCGTCTGGCTTCAATTTATTGTGCATGTAAAGATGCTTGGGCGTACTGTCGCTTTGTGTTGCATTTAAAGCGATCTGCACGTTATAGTCTGGCACTGTATACAGTCTGTAGACGTTGTGCTTTAAAGTATTAAGAATATGGCGTGGTGCGCGGGCGCTATTGACCGGGCTACGTTAGCTTCACCCTGTCTGCACCACCCCACCTCCACCCTTCCCCTCTACCTCCACCCTTTCCCCACCACCTCCACCCTTTCCCCACCAGACGCAGACATGAGCGGCTTGTTAACCTTGGCTGGTGGGGGGACCCGACATTGAGAGGGGGTGCCCCCTCTGTCTCCATCTCCCAACACTTGACCCAGGTTCCCTTCCTCCCCTGCCGTCCTCCCTTCCTTCCTTCCATCCGTACTCCCTTCCTTCCTAGATGCGCTGTCCACTTAACGGCCAGTGACTTGACAACTCCTTTGAGTTTATCAGCAGGGAGATTGTAAAGAAGTTTCCTTGTTGTAATGGTGCTGATGCGAAGTGGAGCTATCTGGAATGTACTATGATAGCCCATTTTAATCCTGCTATTTCACAGCTAAACGTTCTCTGTTCTTCTACTAGTAGGCTACAAAGCTTGTGCCATCAACTATTTGTTAGAGTAGATGTTTAAACTTTCTTATTATACATCCATAGCTTAAACAACATTCTGGGTGCCTTGCAGAATATCTATATCGGAAAGCAAACATTATCTTTAAGTTAGATTTGACTTATTGAAAACTGCAACACAATAATCTATTTCTATAGCATTAATTACATTGTCATTATGATAGTGGTGTAGAATTGTGTAATCTTTAGTGTGAGCTTTGTAAATGTATGGCGTAGGCCTCTATCTATGGGATTTTCTTCTACACATTCTATTCAACCCAGTAATGCAAACACTGAATACTTGTAATTCTTAAATAATAGCATAACAGTTTCCGAGTGATGTGAGCGAGGATAATGGTTGGGTTAGGGGAATAGTTGGTCTACTTTCAATAGCCTGTGGTTTCATTTCCCTACAGTTTCTATAATAGTTGTAGATAAGTCGTAGCATTGGGTCTACATTTTTCGTTTCTCATATTCCACACAGGAAAGCCTATATTTGATCATGTCCCTGGCACTGCTACGGGGCATTACTTGCGTTTCCCTTTTCAACACAAAGCCCGTCGCATAGAAGAGATTATTGATTGTTTGAACTTGATGCCGATCACATGACGTAACTCCTCGTCTGTTGACAGTCTCTTCGGCGGATCGCAAGTGTTTGCATCCCCTGGCTCCCGGAGCGCAGGGAGAGCTTGTTGCTAGTATGCTGAATGTTGCGTTGTGACGCGACTTCTCCTTTTACATCTCGACGGGGCCCCGGCTCTCCCCTGCTCAGGTCTGCCGTCTGGCAGTTAGACGATCCCCCCTTAGGTCACACGAAACCACTGCCTCCTGAGTAGACCCACCAGGTTCCTGGTCGGTGCTTTTGTTTTTCCAGGGCTGCACATTGATCAGGGAAGATGCCAGAGAGAGAGAGAGAGAGAGAGAGGGAGAGAGAGAGAGAGAGAGAGAGAGAGAGAGAGAGAGCGATGCGTTTGGCATATATCTACCCTCCAAAGAAAATCGCTCTCCCAATCTAAAAGTTCTCCGCGCTTCGTCGCTTGAGTTATGTGTTGGGATGAACGCACAATGGACCACTTCCTTTTTTGGCAGAAGAGGAATGTGTGCGCTGGATGAATCGCTGACTGGCTGCTTGTTCTCCATGCAACAAGAGATGTCTCAGTACAACCCAGACCCATTAGAACTACTGATGTCGCCACGTAGGGCGAGCTAGGCAGGACACATTGTGCAACATTACTATCCCGGCAAATGTAAAGCACCCTCAGGGTTTGTTGAATTTGTATTCATACAGGTAAATCTCATTGACAGAAGAGTACAAACATGGCAAGTCTAAACGATAATGTAGAGTTTTCCTAGACAGACTTTTATTGAACTGAAGACAGAATCATACAGACCGTGTAGAAGTTTCTACACTTACGGGATTACCCCTTTAGAATTTACAATTTTATCCCGTTTCGAACTCAGTATGCCAAGTCAATTGCATATGACTTTCGCACAGCTGAGGCCAAAATTACAGAGCTGGGTTTTTAATAACTATCCACCCATATGAGCCGACCCAAAGCACGGCCGGTACTTTAAATATAGTTCCTCTCCGTTTCCCGCCTTTTAATTGGACAGATGTCTGATGGCTTGGTGGGCCGCGCAGGGTATAAAGAGGCTTCGGTTCAGCGGCCCGACTGACCCATTTAGATGCAAAACATTCGATAACGGGCCGGGTCCCCGCCATGACCAGACCGTCTAAACAGAGCGACCTGCAGCCGCGCATGCAGCCGTGCATGCAGCCGTGCATGCAGTCTTGCAGCAGTGGTGCATTATGCTGCAGAATGCAATTTTGTCCTTGTCTCTCCGGGCTGCAGACCAACCAAATCGCCACACTGTATTATTTATGATGCGGCGGGCACTCGAGCTCCACTGTACTGTATGTTCCGGGAGAGCGAGGGCTTCTTTGGGTTAATGAGGCTACTGATCCAGATCTGGTTGGGACCGGTGAAAACCAGATTTAGATTGGGTTTGGACCGGTAAAGACCCGTATCTATGCTGCTGAAAGGGGCTGATGGTAACCTAGCCCATTTGAAGAACCTGATCAGAAAAAAAATATTCAGAGAAGACCCTCCTTGATGACCAGGAGGAGGAGGAGAAGGAGTGCCTCTGAGAGGAGTTGTTTGTCTCTGTGTCTGTCCCTGTCTCTCTCTCTCTCTTTCTCTCTCACTCTCTCTCTCTCTCTCTCCAGTCTGTTAAAGAAGCGATAAAGTCAATTCAGAAGCGAGCTGCAGAGGAAGTAGAGAGAGGTAGGAAGTAGAGAGAGGGAGGGAGAGAGAGAGGGAGGGAGGGAGAGAGAGAGGGAGGGAGACAGATCAGGGTTTCCAGCCAGAGGAATATTCCACATATTCAACCACTGCTGTTTTTCCGCTAGATGGAATGTAACACGCGCAGACTGAGTAACACTACCACTGTGATTGGAGTTTCTGATCTCAGTCCAGACCCTGAAAACACTAACCTTAACCCCTGACCTTCTAGGCTAGGGGCCCGTAGCTAACAGTTAGCCTAGCACTGTAGGCTAGCTGTAGCCGCGTGGTCGTTGGAGTGTTAAATGTAGCTCGCCGAGGCCTCATGCTCCAGTTTCAAACACCCTCACTGCAGTCAGGCTTCCCTTCCTCCCATTGGCTGTGAAGTGAGGCAGAATATGCCGTTGTCATGGCTACAGCAAACAGGAAATGCCCATGTATCAGGTAGAGCCTGGGGGGTTTGATCCAACGCTACACTTTTCTCTTTTCAGGAGGGAAATGGAACTCAGTGCTAACAGTAGCCGACCCTTACCCTAGCAAACACTAAACCTAGCCAACGCTAATCATAGCCAACGTCAACCCTAGTACTAGCTAGGCTTAAAGACGTTTTATCCCCAAACCAACCTCCTCATCCAAGGCCAAAAAAACAAGCCCTTTTGTGTAACTAGGATGCTTAGCATAACAAACGGTCGCTGCGGTCCGAATTCTCACCGCGGGATCAGAACGCTCAGAGAATTCTAATTCTATTTCGCATTCTGTCGTTGCTCACGGCAACAATGGCCTCTGTGCAGGTGCAGGTCCACCTCCATTACACCCCCCCTCCCCTCCTGCCAGGGTTAATCCCCGGGGATAAAGTGCAGGTCTGGGGTCTTTGTACAGTGGCTTTGATGAGGCACCAGCCATTGAGCGGCGGTACAGCGTTGGGCCTTTAAGAAGCTTTGTTTGGAGTTCCTGAAACGGGGGGGAAAGGGAAAAAGGCGAGGGGCCCCGTAGAGGGAGGAAATCAGACGATTCCACCGCCTCTCACCGGGCCCTGGCCCCCCCTCTAGCCCCCCAGCCCTCCGTCTGGGAGCTGAAGGGAGGGTATTATGGTCTGTCGACCTGGCTACACCTCAACTAGAGACATGCTACTCTGGTTTTGAACTACTAATGTACTGCTGTAGGGGAATAGGCCTGCTTATAGTTGCAGTCTCTCTCTTTCTTTCTCTCTCTGGTCGTCCCATGTCTCTTTATCCTCTCTGTTTCCTCCTACTCTGTCCATCTCTGTCTATTTCTCTCTCCATTCTCCCCAATCTCACTTATTCTTTCCTCTATTGTTCCTTATCTCTCAGCCTCACTGTTTCCTCTCTATCGTCTCTTGTCCCTCACTATTAACTCTCCCTCCCTCTCTTCCTCTCTTTGTATCTGTGTACTATTCTCTCTCTCTCTCTCTCTCTCTCTCTCTCTCTCTCTCTCTCTCTCTCTCTCTAATATTAATGTCTTGAGGGAAGGAGTTAACTTCTGTGAACCCTCCATTTTATGGATGTTTCATTCAGCAACTCGCCATCGACCCGCGTTGTCTGGGTTTCGGTGAAATGCTACGCAGGGCCGTGCCAAGCAATTATACAGCGTTCTAATCCATTTATCTCTTGCTCTCCCACCCTCTCTCCCTCTCTCTCTCACTCACTCTCTCTCTCACTGCATAAATATCACCACAGTCACATGACCCACAGAATCAACTGGCTGATGTTGGTTCGGCTTATGTTCTGTATTAACATAACACACACACACACCAGTAAACTGTACTGTCCTAGTTTAGTTGTTTTTTTTGTCCCTTTTTGTCCTAAGTCCATGTTTGTAACTGAAAAAGCCTGAGTAAATAGGGTGTGTTATATGTACGACCATGATCAACGATGACCAGCGTCGTCGCACCCGTTGCTACCCGTCTCTCTCTAGTGGCCAGACAGGGAATTGAACAAGAGAACCCTCATGATAAGTCAACGTTCAGATGGAAACTTTCCTCTAGCGACGTTTGGCGCTTCACCCCAGAAAGAAAATTAAACGGTGGTTAATAATAACCTTATATCGAATTATTATGATTTATTTAAGATAGCAACATCTCTTTGGTTCGTCTATATTTTAATTGAGACTCTAGTCATGCCGGGTCAATGAGTTGCTTGCTACTGGTAGCTAGGAGTTCCCCCTGTCGGCCATTAACAGCACTGCCGCCCACCTCCCCCTCCGTTACCGTTAACTGAGACGGGCTGGCTCCGGTGATGGAGACGGTGGGGTGGGGGTCCGAAAGGGGGGACCCCGACAATCGAGACTAGTACCATCGACCGACTCAGTGCCATCGACCGAGTGCCGTGCCGTGTCTTTGTTATAGTATCTTCACGTGCCGTCGCTGCTGGAACGCTCGGTAAGGAATTCAGATATCTACCTTGGATTAAAAGGGAAATCACTACTACTATTTAGTAATTGCCAGACTTTTTTTTTTTAAACTGACTTTGATTTTTTTAATGCATTTTTTTATAAACAGCGGTCAATATAGTCCTATTATATATTGTATTTATTAGCTTACTCATTTGTGTTGAGTATTTGAGTTGTGGAGGCAGATAGATTTGGTTCTGTTATCAAAATAATTTTCAGTTGCAGTTCTAACATCCTAACAGCGGATGGCGCTACCTACATGCTAACTGGCTAACTGCGATTGTTTTTCAATAATACGCGAGAACAACCGTTTCCCATCAATAGATGGCTTGATTCCAGATTGTCCGACAGAAGAATAGACGAGGTATGATAATTAAATCATTAATTAAAAAAGGTCATGACCTTACCTGTTCTTAGTTTTCTGTCAGAGAGAGACACTAAGAAAGAGAGAGTAAGAGAATGAGGAGTATAACAGAGACCTAGAGATTATTGTTTTTTAATTAAATACTTTAATTCATGTGTATAATAATAATTCGAATGAATATGTAATTTTTTACTTTTTGTATAATTTAATATTTTACTTTTCATGATTTTATATTTTAATGTTGGTTTCTTATCATGTTAACACTATTATTTATCTTGTTTGGTTATTCATCTATTATTTTTTTATTTTATTTCATTGAAGCTATTTTGAATCTTGATTTGAATTGCGTAGCGTGTAGACAGAGAGAGAGATGGAGAGACAGACAAACCAGCTTGTCTGTGATTGGCTGGTGAGACGAGGCTTTGCATAACAAACCAGGAAGCTCAGAACACAAATTAATAACAAACCAACTCTTGAAACTCTGTACTCTTCTATGAAAGGTGTTGAAATGCAAAGTAAGAAATACGACAATACAACATGGAAAACTGTTACTGTTAATTACAGAAATGTAATAAAAACGTGATAGTGACATGTTGACAAATGCTGATCTTAAACACTCTTCATTTCTACATTCTGACATATTGTGTATATCAAATATATATTTTCATACAGCTTAAATTTTTGTACAATGATATAAAATACATAGAGAAATATTGAGATGGTAAGGTTATCTGATTAAGGTGCTAACTCAAAGTACTTGTGACCCATGAAAACGATATTCACCTGTTCACCGGCGTGAAGAACAGCAAATTCACACAGATGACGTGAAAAGATGACAAAAAGACAGAACTAATGACCTAACGCCCATGA
>OOFG01063246.1:0-19239 GCA_900323295.1 Molva molva | reverse complement strand
TCCTGCACTCTCTTTGCGTGTAACGTTGATATGTGACTGTATCTGTTGTATTAGGGGATGGCCAGCTTGCCACACAAGATTTGACTGCAGCATTTGCCAACTACTACGTTGCATCTTCTCCGTCTCCCACTACCTTACAGAAACTTATCTAATTGGTTCCATGAAGGTGCTGATGGGTTTACACAGAAAATTTTAAACAACGTTCTTGACAATGAAGAAATTCACTTCGGTCAACCCTCAAGTTACAGTTTTAAAATGGCTGGTCTCTCTTCTGCCTCTCTTCTTTATTTTCCTCCCCCCCCCCTCTCTTCTCTGCCCTTCCCCGCACTCTCTTCTGCGCCTGCTGCCGATCCCCATTCTGTGTTTCGCTCTTTAAGTATGCAAAATATCTAGAGAGTGTGAGCATTGAGGGCGTACGACACGTCTACAAGAAGGCGTGTACCATCCACCTGCCCAAGAAGCCGTCCATCCACCTTCTGGCTGCGGCTTACGAAGAACAACAGGGTGAGCCACAATTTGCTGTCGTCGCTTACCTCCAATCGCTACTAGAGCTGGGCTTAGTTGGCAGTACGGATGAAGTGGAGATGATAAGTGGAGTTTCATTTTAAGTGTTTAGAAAATGGAGACGTGTTGTTTTCTAATCTAGCTATAGGATCTGAACAAAAGCTGAGGGTTTAATGCTGAAACTAAATGAAAAGTGCCCATTCCCAGAACTGAAGTAATAGGTCATCTCCATGGGCACAGTCCATACTCCCTGGGACCAAGATAATGCTGCCTTTGTTTTGACGTGTCCACACCACAAAAAATTATAATGCCAAGTTTGTGTTTCCTTTCTCCTCTCTCCTTTCAGGGAACGTGGAGGAGGCCCGCGGCATCCTGAAGGCCCTGGAGGAGGCTCTCCCATCCCTAGCCATGGTGCGCCTGCGGCGGGTCAGCCTGGAGCGTCGCCACGGTAACCTGGAGGAGGCGGAGACGCTGCTGCGGGAGGCCATGGCGTCGGCCAAGAACGCCAGCGAGACGTCGTTTTACGCCGTGAAGCTGGCGAGGCAACTGATGAAGGTGCAGAAAAGCCTCAGCAAAGCGAGGAAGGTTCTGCTGGAAGCCATTGAGAAGGATGAGGTGAGAGCTGGCCCGATTTTAAAGAGCGTTATTCCACTGGATCGGTAATATCCCTTCAGGTTACCTAGCTGATTCGCAAGCTAGTCTGTACTTCTGTAGTTCCGTCTGAGCAAGGTTGCAGGAATACAGCCAGCAAAAGTACCCCTGCACAGCAAAAGGAATGGCTTTGAGAGAACCGCCGGCTATTCATGGAGCTTTAAGATTATGTTGTGTTGGACTGTTCCTCCTAAAGTGATGCATGAATTAAACAGTATTTTCATACAATATATAAATGTCACTCTTCGTATTTGCTGTGGCTTTCCAGACGAGTCCCAGGCTGTATCTCAATCTGCTGGAGCTGGAGTACAGCGGGGATGTGCAGGAGAATGAGAATGAAATCTTGGCCTGTTTCGACAAAGCTCTGAACAGCTCATTGCCCCCGGAGTCCCGTCTCCTCTTCTCCCAACGGAAGGTGGAGTTCCTGGAGGACTTTGGCAGTGATATCAATGTGTGAGTTCCCTCAACCATGCCGTCACCTGCACCGTAATTTCTTAAGGTTTATCGGGAGTTGCTGATTCTTGTATGCCCTTTTTTTATCGTATATTTTACAATTTCACAGACTTGTGGCTGCGTACGAGGAGCAGCAGAAGCTTAAAAAGGAAACTGAATCCTCCAAGAGGAAAGCAGAGAATGGGTAATTCCCACATTTGTTTTCACCACCTACTACACCTAATGGTTTCTCACATTGTCTAGCTAGGCACCCGCCTTGGGTTCGCGACGTAACAAGTATTGTCACAGTTCCAAAAAAATAATTGTATTTTGTTTGTGTTGAGCACATTGGAATCCTTTTAACAATCTTATTTTAAAAGACGGACACATCGAATTCTACATTTACATTCGGTCAGTCTTCCAAAGCAACTCAAAAGTGAGGCAGAAGAATCAAGGAATAGCAGTAAAACCTTAAACATAATATTGTACCAAATCAAAAATTTGATTTAAATATTTTTATTTGATTAATTTGAGTGATGCTGTATAGTATTAAAGAAGGATAGTTGTCATTGTGGCTCCTTTTCGTTCGATTGACTTGAAACCACTCGTGTGCAGCTCCCAGGAACCAGATGCTAAGAGACAGCGTGCGGAAGAGAATTCGACCACTGGAACCGCTGGGCAGGACTTGACAGCCAACCCTGCTTACAACTACAACAGCTGGTACCAGGTACGGCTCACCTCCTAGTCACTCGACAGCCGTTCATTCTTAGCACCAAGGTTCTGGGTTCGACCCCTCATGTCTGCAGATTACCCTTAGTCATCCTTGAGCCTCTCGTAACTTCTCATTAATGACCTGTATCTGAACTTGGTAAGTAAAATACTAGTAACTAGTAGCTAAATTGCCTCAATGGAGATAATGTAAAATGTTCTGTGTGGTGTACTTCATTGTTTTCTCTTCTCCTTTGCAGCAACAATACAGCAACTGGGGACAGAGCAACTGGGGGCAGTACAACCAATATGCCCAGTATAACCAGTACTATCCTCCTCCTCCTACATGATGGACACAATGATAAAGATAGAAAAACGACAATAAATCCCTTCTGTCTTGTCTATTCTGATATCAATATAATATCAATGTAATTTGTTTGAAGAACATTGATAGCCTGATTTTTCATCTTACCAACCACTGGTTTCCCAGGCCTTAAGTTCTTTAGTGCATGTTCATTTGAAGGCAATTTTGTTACCTCTGGAGTTTTTAATTTTTAGAATGGATGGTTTGGTTTCGGTCTTTTCACAAAATCAGTTTGTTGAACATTTTGGTTTCAAAAGAAGGCATTGTTGTATGTACTTCTGTGGCCCCTGTGTCTGCTTTCCAACCCGATTTTTAACATGTCATGGTCCTCTTCACAGAGAAAGGGAATGAAGTTTTTTTTGTTTTTGCTTAATTTCATAATAAAGAGATTGATATTCTATGATGTGGCTTCATTTGAAATATCAGATATAAATAGTCCACAAATCGGCTAACATTTTATCTATTACTATAATAAGGAACGGTTGCCTTTAAGTCAACATGGTAATGCAAGGGTCATTTCATGAGAGCAACCGTGCCAGAAACGCTATCATGAATATGAACAGTGAATATGATCTGAGAGAACACAACAGAGCGCACTTTTTTTTTTATGGAATTCTTAAGGATTTCCCCAAAAATACTTAAGATTAATTTTGAATTCACAAGGTCGATCCAAAATAGACATCAAATACAGTTCAAAGTACATGATCACATGCGACTGGCTGTTAACTGTACTTTGAACATTTATTGAGTATAAAGTATAGGGCTCAACAGTTCAAATGAAACACCCGCCGAGGACACGGACAGGTTCAGGAGTGTTGCGAGGAGAACACCAATTGAATAATGACAGCGTAGTATAATCAGAACTTGAGAAAGACTTCGAGTTAGAATCGTAGAGTAAATTGTTTTATACAGAGCCATTTAGAGAGCTAGGATAGCTCTCTAAATAGCTCAATAGCTCTTTAAATAGCTCTGGTTTTATATATTTGTTTTGCCATACTTGAAACGGAAGTAGTCAAAAAGTTACGTAGGCTTTCCCAGTTTACGTAAATCTGCACATGCGCAGCTCTGACCGTTCGGAAGCCCTTTTTTGCCTAGCGTTGATCGACTAGAATCAAACGAGGTAAGGCCTGCCGAAATTCAGTTAAAAGTGCGTATTTATCAAGGGTTGAAAGCTATGAGGCGTCATTATATTATATATTTTATATCGCTGATCACGAATATAACATCAATTGGTCAACATTTGTGCCAGAAGTCTTATTTTTATTAGAATATCCGGAACGCGTGCCCCATGTGGCTAGTGATGTAGCATAGCATTAGCGGGTTACCTCGAGATTGTTTCACGCATATTTTCCTGACGAACTTTATTGTAGTGGCCAATTGTTTTGGTCTAGTATGGTTAACCGTCATGTTGGTTAAACGATGTCCCTGTATGATTTAGCTTAAGTTGTTATCCCCTACGCCAGGTCAATGCGCACTATTTTGTTGAGAAAATAAAGTCATTGACAGTATCGATGCCATCAACACTATTTTGTATTTTGTCCCAGCATCAAGATGCAGCTCTTCTTGCGTGCCCAAAACACTCACACCCTTGAGGTGACCGGTCAGGAGACTGTTGGAGCCATCAAGGTACATTCCTACACAATGTTCTGTAATGGCTAGTTCTGTCATTTACAAGAAAACATCCTGGCCTACAATCCGAAACTATTTGCTGTGTATTTCAGGCCCACGTACAGGCTCTTGAGGGTCTCTTGGTTGAAGACCAGGTGCTGTTGCTCGCCGGTTGCCCATTGGAGGATGACTCCTCTCTGGCATCCTGTGGAATCTCTGAGCACTGTACCCTGGAGGTGGCTGGAAGGCTTCTTGGAGGTATGAATGACTCCGATAGCTCCTGATTGTGTTTCATAAAGGCCATGATCATTTGTGGATTGAATTTTTTGAAAATAATAGGTAGCTAATTTCGTATTAGCTTAAGTTTTCTTTTCTGCTTTCATAGCAAAATCATGACATGTGTTTTTGAGACAATATTACTGCCAGCATCTGATACTCTGCCACGATTATCTTTTTTATTTAACGGTTTTCCCTCCATTTATTAATTTCCAGGCAAGGTCCACGGCTCTCTGGCTCGTGCTGGAAAAGTGAGGGGACAGACACCCAAGGTACAGGATTTTGTACTTTCGCTGATTTTCCTTTTTTTTTTAACTGCTTTAAAGTTATCACACAGAACTCCTTAATATTTGTATTATGGGTCTGGGTTTCTTTCACTAAATCATAACCGTGTCAATGCAACTTTGCTTTTTACCATGATCCTTCCAGGTTGACAAGCAGGAGAAGAAGAAGAAGAAGACTGGCCGTGCTAAGCGTCGTATCCAGTACAACAGGCGCTTCGTCAATGTGGTGCCCACCTTCGGAAAGAAGAAGGGACCCAATGCCAACTCCTAAGTGCTCTTTTTAGCGCCTAAGCGGAGATGACTTGCATTCACATCCCATCTTTGTTTATCAAGTGAAATGTTTTCCTCCTGTACAGAATAAAGATTTGGCTTGGAAACAAAATCCCTTCTAGTTGCAAAGTGTCTAATTTATCATTGTTTAAAATGTCCTGGACAATCCTTTATGAATGTACATGTATGACAACTTGACATGGCTTAGCTAAGGGGTCAATGAACAAATTATATTTGCATTATGTATTGGAATTTAAGCCATGCACTATTTCGGGACATTTTAAATATAACTAACAGTGAATATGCCATACTTTACTGAGCCTACTTTACATCCCAGTGTAGAGGGATTGAAGTGGCACCCTTTTAATATAATTGGCGTTTATCAGACACTTATGCACAGCTCCTGGCAGTGATATTTTGGATGCATTTGAATTAATGAGCAGGTACGCATTTAGAATCTTGCCCAAGGATGACCATCTCCTTTTCTGTGCGGGGAGTCAATTACCCTATCCACTTAACTATCCTTTCCCCTACATTGGAGTCATTTTACTCGTTATTTACTGACATGGATAATCCGAACATTAACATTCACAGGTAGAGATAATGGGGCTGTTAACCAATATTATTTGGCCTGTGATCACATTTTAGGATGCCCATGACCAATTTTTTGCCACCAAACTAACTTTGTATTATCTGCTTCCACACACCAGTTTAACCCAATGAACAGCTGCTGGTAATACTGACCCAGTGAGCATATGAACGTTGCACAACACTTGATAGTTGTCCAGTCATGGCTACATGCAATCTTTGAATTTTGTTTGAATACAGGACGTTTATCAGACTGTTCAAACCTTTTAATTATTCTATCAAAACTGCCATGATATATATACATATATCTATAGAGCATATATCCATCTAATTATATATCTATAGAGCATATATCCATCTAATTATATATCTATAGAGCATATATCCATCTATAGCAATCGCTGACAACCCCATATGCCTATCCAACCCAAAGTTTAGAAAACACTGAAAACTCACTGGTGTCAGTTTCAAAATTCTTTAATCATACCTTACGTTTAACATGCAAAACAAATACAGAAAAACGTCAGGACTCCTGTTATGTACAGTATTGACAAGTCATCACGTGTTTGGCCATGCTGGAAAGGTAAATTATATATGAACAATTTGACAGACAAACAAACCATTAACAGGTGTAAACAAAACCAGGCCAATCGTAATCAATATGTGAATTAAAATGTTATCTTTCAAGCATGGTCATCTTGTGACACTTTTCTTAGTTTGGGAAGTGCATGCGAGCCGTTTTCCGTTAATCCACAGCTACCAGCTCCACTTCAAAGATCAGTTTGGCATTGGGAGGAATTCTGGAGAAGTTTAGGTTAAGGAAAAGACATTGGATGTGGAATAAAAATACATATATTTTTAAGTCAAACAAAAACTTTAGGCCCATCTTTTAAAATATGTAATTTGTGGTGTAAATGTAAATAAGTAAACTACCTTAATGTTAAATGAAAAGTATTAATTGTATCCGTTGCCAGATATTATGCATGGTAATTTCTAGCAAAGAGTGGACTTCGGTGGCCACGGTAACATCCCTTCCTACTTCATATAGTCATCTAAAGTAGCATCACCCCATTATGGCATACATGCATGTCTTATTGTGAAATTATTATTTATGTAGTGTAAAATGTTTACGCTCCAACACAAATCTTAACAGCGTCTCCAAAGGAAAAAGGATACTTGGATTCCGGAAGACCCTTCCTCCCATAGGCCCACTCTGGCTCAATTTCCAACTTGGCGGTCTCGCCTTTGCTCATGGTCAAGATGGCCTCATCCCACTAAGAGAAGAAATAGTTAATCAGATCATCATCATTGTTATGAAGAAGCAGCTTAGGGCACTGTGATGTTTCCGGCTATGTCCGTTCATAGCGATGCCTGGTGAGGCTTTCCTTGCATAATCAGAGCAGCCGATAGGATCGCTTACCCCTCGGATGACTCGGCCCATGCCAATCTTGAAGCTCAAAGGCTTGGACTGCTTCTTCTTTCTGGCAGCTGTGGGTTTCAGAGGAGATGGACACAATGAAGTAACCCTTGATTACAGAGAACTGACAACGCTCATCATAACCAGAAATAGTTGGAGATGGATATGAGGCCTACTGGTGGGGATGTTTGTGTCGAAGACTGTGCCATCCTCCAGGGATCCCGTATACCAGCAGCTCACGTTTTCACCCTTCTTGGGGAAGTTTGTCTTGTCTCCTTTTTTCAGCACCGATTTGAAGTACTTGGGTGGACCCTTCGAAAAGCAAAGCTCCAATTGAAAAATGTCTGAATGTTTTGAATTACAAAAGTAAATGACCTATTGGATTTTATATTTATAGTTTGTGTATGACATTAGAAGGGAATGTGTTCAAATATTGCTTGAATACAGAATTTGGCTGCAATTAACCTTTGTGCCTTTAAAATCATGGACACCATGGTTAAAATATAGATTTCTGACCAGTACCTCATCGACAACTTCTGTCTTTACGTCTTTACTCGGGTCATCTTCAATCTTTACAGTTTTAACCTGCTCAATGACTTCTTCAATGGGTTCAGTGCCTTTAAACTTCTGTAAATGGAAAAATAAAAAAACAATAATTTACAAGTTATTATCTTATAGGTTCTAGCCAAATGTACACATTTTCTTTTGGGGTTGAATTGATTGGAAAAATCATGCAAGTGGCAGGTGATTTCAGTTGAATACAACATATTAAAATGGATCCTTTGATTATTAAAAGCATGTATGAATTCAATGTATTTAATATATATATATACTTAGTCCGCTCTGTGTCTTGTAACATGCAAAATATCACTTACTTTGGTCTCAAACAGTTGATTGTATGCAATCATCAGTTGCTCTTTCTTTGCCGTTTTAGCAACATTTTTTATGTTTCCCTGCAGCTTGTGCTCAGCAAGAAACTGAAAGACGATACAACCATGCATTAATCATTCGTGTTTTACCGAGTCATCGCACAGAATCCCCGAAAAATAAATAAATAAAAAAGGTTTGACCTACGTCACATTTATTCACGTTCAATGTATTAATAGGAATTTTCGTTGCATTTTGTGGATAGCATCCGCTGCAATACAGTGGTATACACGCCACTACATGCATGGTGCATTCAATGCACATTAGCCTAGCTTGGCAGAGGCATGGCTACCCTTACAGCTAGCTGACTGGGCACACGGTTAGCATCGCCTGATACCAGCCAGTGCACCGCACGCATAAAGCCTGTAAGTTGAATTCGGCATTTCATACACATATCAAATATACACCACAAAATGATCAAACGTACCGAGTTAGCCGCATTATCTTGGATAAACTTAATAAGGTCTTTTTTCGGCAGATCATCACTTTTGAGCTGATCATCGCTCCATTCTCGTGCTGGTTCAGCCGCCATTTTGGAAGAGAATCATATGAACTCTGAACTTATGAGGCTAAAATTATTCGAAAATAATTATAACCATAATACTAATAATACTTACAATAATAATACGGCCCCAATGAAGCAAAACAAAATGCTGTCATATTTCAGTCCCCACTTGGCAAATATATAAAGATAATCATATTTTGATTCAGGGCAATATGTTCAGTGTTCGTTACCTTACTTCCTGCTGACACCTCGTAGATAAAAATGTATTAGCAAATCTCGGAAGCTCATTCCTATTCTTGCTTCTCCCACATATGGAGGTCTAATTCTGTACATGTCTTCTTTTTGAGTTACACTAACTCACATACTCAAGACTGAAATACATTTATTTTTCAGAATCCACACATTACTTCACAATTTTAACATTTAGGCTTTTATTGCGCTTGATGTCGCGCTTAATGTATTCAAAGCCCACCAAAACTAAAAGCACAGAGTACTCCAAGATAACTTAGAGCAGAGAGTGATGGACTAAAGGCTAGGAAGACCCTTTAACAAGAACATTTTATGTAAAAACGATGTAAGCTATATAGAAATTATATTCATAACTACATGAATATAAACATACGTATAAAGCAATAGTACACTAAACATTCTAAACATTTTGACTTGAACACAAAAACATGTGTGTGACAATCAATGTTCTGAGAAGAAAATTATTTAGGAATTATTTTTTCCATATAGGTTACATTTACCTATATGGAAAAAATAATTCCTAAATAATTTTCTTCTCAGAACATTGATTGTCACATCATCTACTTCATGCAGAGTTCCATTTAAAAAGGCACATTTAAAAATTTGTCATTCATGGTTGGGGAATCTATCTAACCTGTCAATCACAGGTGCACAAAAATGCTCAATGGAGGCGAAACGTAGTGTGGGATGGAGCAGAGGGGGAGAGGATGTTTTTTGGTTGCTTATTTCTATAAATCATGCTCTCTTACGCTCTTTTCTGCTCTCTCTCTTTACAACTCTCGAATCTTACCTACAGCACCTTTAAATCCAATCGATGTAACACAAGAAAGGTGCAGTGGTACAACTTGGCATACATCACAAAGCAAACTGGGAACATTGAACATATATATGCATCTAAACAAAGCAGCATTATTGACAAACACAAGGACACAATTAATTTAACCTTCATTTAATAATAAACACTTTCAAAACATGTGTTTGAAAGGATTTGAGTCCTGATGCACTGTACACCAGGGGAGTAGCATGAATGAATAGACACCAGTGGTTTCCACCATTAACCCACGTCTTTCTTCTTGAACGTCACTGGCGCTCCAGGAACCAGACCTCGTTGTGTCGGTGTGTGGCGGCAACGCTTGTGTAGCCGGCGATGACGAACGTGTTGCTGACCATCAGATTCGGAGAGGCCAAAATCTTGGCGAACGCTCTGATTTCGTGCAAGATGCTGTCTTCGTTGGTAGGACCTGTAAAAGCCCTGGGAATGACCACAAGAGGGTTAGCTGGAATTTGGGTGTCCTTCAATCAGACTGTCGGAGACTTAAGGCCTTCCACACACCAAAGCTCAAGCATAGAGTGCACGCATAGAGTGCATCCGCTGTCACACCGCGCCCATGTTGATCAATGAGAGCGTTGCCTTGGGTGTGCGGTGTATTTATTCCGCCTCCGCCTGACGTGTTTTTGACTGTGATTTTTTTTCCGCTGATCCATTTAAATGGACTAAAGGAGTGCGTCCGCGCGTGATTTGACATGCCTCCGGGTTGAATACAAAGACGCAAGAAAGTTCAGCTTCTGTCTGCGCTCTACGTTTGAGCCTTGGTGTGTGGAGGGCCTTCGGCTTTCTTTAAAGGTTTACTTTGTCTAAATACATTTTAATATTCGGTTCACACATGTGTAAGAGAAAGGGGCCGTAGCGTTTTCATTTTAGGCCTTATGTTTTACCCAAATTTGACAGTTTGAGTACCCTTATAACTCACATCCACTCGTTCTTCCTACTGACAACCTGCAATTCAATAGTGATCGTATGATTCTCCCAACACTATTACATATTACAACCATTCATGCTGAAGGTTTGATACAAAAATCTGTTTATCAACAATCGGAAAATAGAAATGCATTCAATGCTTATACCTCAGCATTGTTCACTGTCAGCCACTATGAATGAAAAGAGTGAAATGCATGATTATGGATTAATACTATACACCAGATATAACCAATCAGGGCCCTCTCTGATGACCGGAGTCACAGTCCAGAGTACGTGGAGCCCGACCTGCTGTGAAGCGCCATGGAAGGCCAGGTCTCCAGGGTGATCTCTGGGTTGGTAGGCAGAGGGGGGTGGTCCTGGAGGCGGGAAGGGAGGCAGTAGGCCAACCGGACATCCCTGGACAGGTTGCTAAGGGCATCGTCCGTCCGCACGACGGTAACTATGGGAACCGTCATGCCCAAGTACCTTCCTGGAAGTGAAGAGAAAAAATACATTCAAGACGAAAATGTGTTTTTCTCTTGGCGTATATGATTACCATTGGATGAAACTTAAAACTTGAGCAATGTTTCCCCCTCTTTATGTTATAATAGAGTCTGGGCTCAACACCATCTGAGAGAAAACTCTGTTGGCTTGTTTACTTCCATGCAACCAAATTCCTGGTGGCAGTATAACCAGTTTGTCGCAGAGTGAATCAAATGAGCAGAAATACATCTCAAACATTAATCAGACCAAACATAATCAAGTCAGTGAACATCAGATGATGCCAACGACCATCTTTCCAGCTCTTTCATCTTCTTATCGCTGTGAAATCTACTGTGGCCAGGCTTGGCGCAGGGCTGACTACCGTTGCTATAGCGATGATTATGACGACGACGACGACGATGATCCAACCCTGTTTTCCCACTTACCTAAGGTGTTCTGCTGGCAGATGTACCTCATGATGCTCATGAAACCGGCACAGATGCTCTTCTCATAGGTGTCCTCCATCACCGTGATGCACGCCCAACACGCCTTTTCAATCAGACGCTTTTCACACGCTACGCCATCGCCGTGCTCAGGAAACAAAAGGAACGCAATCCGTTTAGAGAGAAATCCATGGTCACTTAAA
This sequence comes from Molva molva, assembly GCA_900323295.1. Lineage (NCBI taxonomy): Eukaryota > Metazoa > Chordata > Actinopteri > Gadiformes > Lotidae > Molva > Molva molva. The sequence continues at coordinate 7,589 of OOFG01063246.1, read as the reverse complement.
ACACTCACTTACTGGGGGCCCGGGATAAATACCAGTTAAACGATCTGCAGAAAAACATATGTTTAAAGGGGCCCTTATGTGTTATAAGAATTGTTATAGTCTAACCCAGTGTTGTCTGTTTCCGACCTACTACTTAACTGGGTTATTTTAAGCTACGAGCCAGTTTAAATGTTACACACACTTTAAGGAGTGGGTATAGAGGGTTAGCCACAATAAGAAAGATACAGGTAGACTTCGGGGGAAATTGGGATTTGAATGACCTGTTTCTGTATTCACTATAAGTCACTTTGGATAAAAGCCTCTGACTAAATAGTGAATAGAACGGTTTTCCGGGATTTTCTGAATTTACAATATTATTATCTCAGAATTGTGAGAAATTGCAAAACCGTTCTTCTCAAGTGAATGCATTACGCTTTCATAGAAAGACATTCAACAACAGCCAACCTCTTTACGCGCCACTAAGGTGAACGGAATCTGCTCCCTGTTCGGCGAACTCTCTATGTCTGTGGTGAGTTGTTGAATTGGCTGGGCCATCTCTGAAAGAAACAAAAACAAAAACAAAAAGCAAAAACAGACAGATAGTTGAATCAAATCATATTGAATACCTTTTTATCACAGTAAGCAGTAAGGATGCACTGTAACTCATAATTACATTTTGGACCGAGGATCATCTATAAAATGTTTGAATTGGTTGACATGATGATGGAAATATTTAGGGTTGCACGCAAAACAAGACTTTAAATTCATGGCTATAAAAATATGTTGAATATGAATGGCCAAAGTATGTAGAATGTGCACTACGAATGTGGAATGCGTTGTGTTGCAGTTGCTGATACAAGCCGATTAAAATACTCACCACGTGTTATATCGATTTGATGCCCCCTGCCAATGTTTTGCCAATAATTAAGCAGTCGAGCTTGGTTTTCGTCTTCTGCAATTTCGGTTCCCCCATTAAAATCCTCGCTACTGGTCGTGTCTGATTCTAAATTTTCATCCGTGAGGGAATTGAAGTCCTCCAATGTTATGAAACCAAGCCCAGGTCCGTGGCGAAGATTTCCCTCTCCATCGTTTATACTGCACGATTCGCGATCCATCCGGTCAGATTACTTTGCAGAAACACCTGCTAAATCACCTACTTTGTTCACAACCTTCACATACAAAAAGTTGATGCTATCTCGCTTAAAATATCAACAGTTAACGATGTAGTAAGAGGACAGGATCTTTCTGTAGAAAACATTTCACACAGTCACTACTCATGTCTGAGACAATGACCCTCCCCTTTGACCCATTTTCCATGAATTTTCGTTTTTAGAATAGTGATCATGAATTGATCAAATCAATAGAAATAGCAATTATACTCATATATAAATTATAGGCTAGCATTGTATGGATGTACCAACAATACCAACAATATTTTCATTAAATAGGTTAGGCTATAAAAATAAATCTTGTTTATTAAAGCTCAATAACATGATCAACAACAACAACAACAACAACAACAACAACAACAACAGCAACAACAACATTAACAACAACAACAACCATATTTAAATTAGTATGAAGGATATTTGTCCATTTCCTGTACATTTTGAACTCCTTGTACCTGGCAGTACAGAAGGGTCTGCATTATCCGCTCCTGATTGGTTACCAGGCAACAGGATGACCTTGAGTGTGGGTCTTGAGATGAGAGGTTTCTTCAAGCTTTCTTCAGCGGAAATCTCAGAGGGTAAAATTGTTCTTTGTTGTCCCTTTAAGCAAACGTAGGCAGCATTTAGTTGCAACATCACGTACTGGTAACTATAAAGCCATCACATGGTTTTCAGTAAAACAGACATTTCTTTCAACTTTTCATTTGATATGGTGCAGTTGTGCGATGCTGCAAAAGTAAAATAAAAAAGTAAACAGAAGACAGTAATGCTTCTCTAGAGCTTGCATACTAAAACTGCATTTATTTTGAGGTATCTGCCGAAGTGCTGCTCTGGTAATCTTATGAGGATTTAATGTGGTGTTTGCCTTCGGGAACTGCCGTGAAATTCATTTGACAAGCGAAGCAGAAAAACAACTGACATCAATATGGTTTACGATGTAAATTATTATTTGTATCATAATGTTCTTCTTTCTTTCCAACGAAGCACATGAAACATTGAGGAAAGGCTGTGAACTGCCACGGAGGAATGAGTGGGTCTGTCAGTAAAGGCTTAACAAATCGGTATCCCAGTTTAACTGTCATGTGCATAATAAAGATGTGACAAAAGTGGATATTCAGTCTAAAGGGAATGAATTGCCTATCCAATGCATCTTGCTGGCAGTTGATAGCGAAACAAATGTAATTCGCTTTCCATTATTTATTCTTCCACCACTTCTCTGCTGGTTGAGTTGGTATAATATTAGGCCTGTATTTAGGCTATGTACAGCCTAAATGAAGGAGTAGCAGTATAGTCCAACTACTCCAACCAGTAGTAGTGTAGTAGTAATTAAAAACAGGATGTTATATCTCAGCGTTCAAACTTTGTCAATCGAGAGCGCTATAGACCAGTAAAACGGTCTCTAAAATGGCCCCCACGACTAAATATGATTGTTCTCAGTCTTACTTGTAAGTCGCTTTGGATAAAAACGTAAATGTAAATGTAGGAATACAACGTTTTTCTTCCATACAAATTGTATGTCACCAGTGGGATGTGTTGTATAAAGTACATTAGAAACATATTATAAGCTGCAGCTATTAGCGGTTCCCAAATACAAAAGAGTCAGATGACTCACTCAGCAAGTAAACACAAAGACAGCAATTTAAACATCATAACTTGTGCGCTGCCTTTTGTATTTCAAATTGTTCATGTTCTAATTTTAACCCAAAATAAGAATTGTATTGACCTCATTTGCTTTGATTGAATCCCTCATAAACCAAATGGAATAATTCACTTTTGGGCAGATATTTGCCCTCTGATCTCCAGTACATCTGCAATTATAATTACACTAGGAAGGAATGATTTAAAGGACTTGTATCTGATGTTTTTCCCCATATGATATCTTTGTGCATCCAACAGACGTTTTGGTCATTCTGGTTAGAGGCAAAAACAATTCGTTTCAATTTAAACATGTCATTTTTCGCACATAATAAGAAATGATTTGTGTTTGTGCTTCGATTTTCTAATGACATTGGGTGCATTGAATTCGACCTTTCTTTCTTTCTTTTTTTTTTTTACGTTATTTTACTGAATAAGGTGCCTCCTGCAGTAGCTTCGTTCAACCAGGTGAGGGCAGTACAGGCACATACGCGTACACAGGAGTACAGATTATTGGTCTCATATTTACAGAAGACGAATTATTTCGATTCAGGTTCAAGATATATCGTTTCACAATGTGAATAATGAAGCCACACTCCATTGTGAAGAGCTCTAGAAACGCACAGACATTTAAAAGGAAGGGAATAGAGAACTGCATGCTAAGATGGAACGTAGGTCTACTTTTATCGTAAGGCTCATTTGCTACTTAAACAGATGTTACAACTAGCTGTCATGCTGGAATGTGTTTATCTCTTTGAATATTCATAGTGCTTGTGTGGGTGTGTGTGTGTGTGTGTGTGTGTGTGTGTGTGTGTGTGTGTGTGTTTGAGTGTGTGTGCGTGCATGTGTGTGTGTGTTTGTTTGTTTGAATAAGAGTACACTGTTGCGTTCCGTTTTAGATCATTCTTATTACTCAATGTGAGAAGACCCATTATTTTTTGTAACTGAATCACTTTTTTGTTGTCGGAAAAAAGCAGTTTGACCCATTAAAATGTTCTAATAAATCACACGTGTCCTGAATTTACATGACTTAATACATTCAGTATATTTTTATCACATTTATTTAAAAAGTGTAAAGTAAAGTATAAAGTGCGGTTTTTCGTGGACATTAGTAACATCAACAGTGGTTTATTTATTTTTACATTAATGATATTATGTTGTGTCACGTCCACTCATTTACAGACCTTGAATTTTCTTATTAACCTTATGTCAATTAATATGACAATAGGCGGCTTGGAGAGTGATAGCCAATTTGAATGTGCATAACACAACAAGCACTGGGATGTTCAGATAATTTCACTCATTTAATTGAAAGAGAGAGAGCATGGGAGAGCAAAAGAGAGAGAGAGAAGGAGATAGAGAGAGACCTCGAGAGAAAGAGAGAGAGAGTAAAAAAAGTAGATTTTTTGGGGGAGGATCGATCGAGTGTGCGTGTCATTTTCATTATCATTATTATTCATTATTTCATTATACTGCTTCCGGGCCCAAAAAAAATGCTAACCAAAATGGACGCAAGTCTTTGAATTCCAGTCAGCGACATACTCGCCTTGAAGACCTACATAGCACACGCCAGCATCAAGCTCATGTACACCCCTCTTTTCCCGCAGCCTTCCTCTATTTCATCGTATACCTTCGCTCTCCTCTTCTACCGCGCAATTAAAGTGCAATCTCATAATGGAGGCCGTTCCTCATGCACTCCTTGTCCACGATGGGTAATACACCGCCACTCTCGGCCTAATGGATCTATAAGCCCACGTTGCAGCCTTGGAAATTCCCTATCAAACGCTGGCAACTAGAGGGCCGCCCCTCTGCCCCTGGGATGGAACATCTTTAGGCTTCATAAGGAACGCGGGGCCATACATCACTTACCATCCGACCAACTGCCTACTACTTAACATTACTCCCGGGTGTGCTGACAGTGGAGGGAAGGTGCTGGGATAGGCAGGGTTATCTGTGAGCTCGACCAAACAGCTGTCAGCTCTGCTCCCCCCTCTTCAATCTCGCCTTCAACTTAAGTCTCTGAAGGGGGGGCTAAAATAGAGGCAGGGCCTGGTGATGGTGGTTCAGGTGAAGCCGGTTCTTGTAAATGCGCTAAAAAACAACAACCTGGTAGCCGTTTGCAACGCTTGTAGCGTTCCCGGTGGGAATGAGAAAAAAAGGCTTCCGTGCGTAAGGCTGTGCCTGGAGTATGGAGGGCTTCCAAGCCGGAGCTTAGCCCCCCCGAAATCGGTGTTCTCGGTCCCCACCCCACGTCCGTCCTGTCAGATCTAATCTCTTGGCTCCATGCCGTGAAATGAGTCTTATTAAGGGTTGAACTGAGATCAGCCCCACAGCCACATGTGTGCAACCCAAAAGAAAAGTCACTCACCTGAGGAAGAAAAAATAAATCTTGATTATTACTGCTACACGAGGTGGGTTGGCACATCCATGCTCTGGCACCCATCCCGCTCGCCCCCTTCTCCCATCCAAGATAGGCCTTTCTAAAGCGCTATAGCTCCATTCATTCTAAAGCTCCTTAGGTCCATAGCTCCATTCATACTATAGCTTCATAGCTCCATTCATGCTGTAGCTCCGTAGGTCCATAGCTCCATTCATTCTATAGCTCAATAGCTCCATAGCTCCATTCTATCTTAGCTCCATAGCTAGACGTATGTAAGGAGATGAAGAAGGCCTCAGGTTGAATAGGGTTCTAGACTCCACCAGCCCACGGGATTCTTCTCCGCATGGGGCCTTTCATTTCTGTGTACTTGTCACGGCATTGGCCCCGTTGCCTCAAGGCGACGGGGCCAATGCGGCGTCCCTCATGGATCCTTGGATAGTACACAAAAATCAAAGGCAATCCATGGACAATCCGTGCCGGGGCCCTTGTCATTCACACGCAGGAGTGCTGTAAATGGCAAGCCCGAGTCCCAGCGGGAACACCGTGCGAAGGGGGAAAAAAGGGTCGATGGATGGCGACATTGAGTAGGAAGGCCTAATAGGGTTTTGACATTGGAAGGCAACTGTAATGAGTTGTGTCAGTTTCACCCCTGGCTTCGAGCAGAGCTTGATTCCATCCTTGTGAGCGTTTGCTTGCATGAGGTTCCAAAAGCGGTAGGATAGAGACCTAAATATGCATTTTGTTTTGGCTCACTGATCAAAGCATCTCTGATTTGTCACATATTAAACATGATTTGAAGACTTATTTTTTCCCCTCTTGTTAAATTGCACTGTTTGGGCTTAACTAGGAGTCAAGGTGATGGAGGCTAGACTTAACAGGCGGGAGACAACCTGAGCTTAATCTAGCAGTGTGCTATCGGAGCTGATCCAGTGCCTGCAGGAGAGTCTATTAAAGCCATTTCAGGGAATTGAAGGTGGGGCGCTGAACTCACGGTCGCACGCATAACACATTCAAACCTCTGGATGAAGTTTAAAGACATCTTGTCTAAGAAAATGTTTCGGATAGAGAAAAAGCCATGGAATAAAAGTCGAATGAAACTAAAAAGAAAGTGATATTTCTCAACTAACAGTAAGCGGCGTATATGTGCCTCCAAACCAGGGATAAAGTTACTTTTCCCATTTGTTCAAAGATTGGACAAGGGATTTCTGACACACAGAAAATTGCATTTTAGAAAAATCCCTGTCTGGTGCCGGTGCTCTGTCGCACGCACACAAACAGGCAGCGCACACAAACAGGCAGCGCACACAAACAGGCGACGCACACAAACAGGCAGCGCACACAAACCGGCCCGGGCACACCAACGCTTGGGATCAGGTTTTAAGTTTAATTGAAAAGAGGTTTGCGCTGAGTAGTTGGAATCCTATCTCTCTTTGTTAAACACTGTCACTAAGGAGAGATGTGTGTGTGCGTGTGTGCGTGTGCGTGCGCCTGTGTGTGTGTGTGCGTGCCTGCGTGCATGCGTGCATGCGTGCGTGTGTGTCCATGTCTGGAAACACATTGCTACTGATAAGTACATTGTAAGCAACATTGTTATGTAATATTTCAAAAAGGTTTATTTGCGAAGAAATCTCATTTTAGAAGGATAAAGGGGGAAGCAGGGAGGAAAGGAATGTGGAAATGGAAATACTGCAAATAATATCATAAATATCATCGCACATCATTGGGATATGGTTCCATCTTCCAGAGAGATGGACCGGGATGGGTAAACACTAGTCCAAGTCCGTCATTCTGTCTCCCATTTCCGGGAAATAGTTCTCCTCACTCCTCACTCCTGGCCATTATTTTTCCACTATTCTTGTTCTGGTAATTTATAGTTCACCTTGTTCCTATTTGATGTACTTTTGTATAGAACTAACAGCTAAGCTAAAATAAAGCTCTTTTGAATTGAATTGTTTTTAATTGAATTGTACTTACTTGAATAATCAATATTTCACTTGGTTTTTAGGTTTTTGCTGTACTGTGTTATTTTCCCTCTGTTTAATTTTTCAACTGTTTTGGCAACGTGAATGATAATTTTCCCTGCCAATGAGGCTCTTTTGAATTGAACTGAATTAAATTGAGAGAGAGAGAAAGAAGGTGAGGGAGAAAGAGAGAGTGCGCGCGTGTGTGAGCGAGTCAGTGTGTGAGTGTGTTAAAACCCAGCTCCCGTCGCCCCGTAGGCTCTGGGGAGAGGCGGGACTCTGCAGCACCGTGGCCGGGAAAGAGCTGAAAGTGTAATTTGGTGAAGTTTGTCTGCTCTGTCCTTTGTTCATCACCAGGTCACCCGCGGAGCCAGTCAGGCAGTAACCCAGTCGGATCAGTGTGTGAAGTGTGCGCACCATGCTGTTAGCATGAAAGCCTGAGATTGTGTACGAAATGAATACACA